>OOFC01048443.1:0-21095 GCA_900323345.1 Pseudochromis fuscus
TTTACAAGCTAGCAAGCTCCGTGCCGTCGATACATTTAGCATCGTCACATCAGACCCGGTCAGAGTGGACCACATGAAACTGTTTGAATAAATTCAATAGCGGCGTATAGACAGGTGCGCTCAATAGTCCAGAAAATACGGTACTTTTTCTTAATCAATTTGAGACCTTGCTTGTGGTTTTTATTATTTCTTATTTCACTTTGTGCAGGAGACAGTTCACAAAGAAAAGAAATAATTTTGGGGGAACTGGTGAATCTGCCTCCAACATATTATGACAATGTCCCCCAGTTTGTGATCTAGGTGTGTTTGCTCATAAAACCTCTGGCTAGTGAAGCTTTAATCAGTCTTGCAGCATTAAGAGATGTCCCCCTGGCTTTTGAGCATATTATCCATTCTCCTTTGTTTTGCACTTTGCTGGTGTGCACCTGTACATTTTTATTTTTCACTTTCATTTCCCCCCCTTTTTGCCTGATACATTTCTATGTGTGTTCCCGTCTGGGTGTTGTGTGCACATGCTGCGTGTCTATGTGTTTCCCCCTCCTCCGCAGGTGAGCGAGGTGGAGGTGAACGGGCAGATCGAGGCGGTGTGTGAGTCAGTGTTCAGTGAGATGGAGTCGCAGGCGGTGGATGCCCTGGACCTGCCCATGCCCGGCTGCTTCCGCATGCGGAGCCACAGCTACGTGCGTGCCATCGAGAAGGGCTGCTCGCAAGAGGACGACGAGGGAGGCGTCGCAGTGGGCAACAGGAGGAGCAACTCACCCCCGCGCACCACCACCACCGTCAGAACCATCCAGAGCAGCACAGGTTGGTGGGAACATGCGTTTAACACATGCAGACTCATGTGCTCATAACCGTGCGTGAACATACATAATCCATTACCCATTATAAATTGATAGGTGTGCATTCAAAGTATGTTTTATGGATGTGCTGTGTTTTCTAAGTTATGCAGCATGTGTATAGTGCAAACAGAGGAAAGAAGTAAATTAGTGCTGCAGTTACTGAAAAGGAGACATCCATCAAATCACAGTCTCTCATTTTGAATTCTCTTGTGTTGAAAAGAAGTCTCGCACTTTTCATAAAGCAAAGACTTCGTTAGATGACCGCAAACTAGTTTTACTTTGCAAACAGGGACCCGAACCCTCAATATTATTATCCATCTGACCCACTTTACTCCTCAGATACAATAAAATGAATCCCAAACTCTTTTTTTTATCCCACATAGGGGCTTATTTGAGCAGTAAAGCTCAGTGACTGCTGGATCTTATTTTAGCCCTCTTGTGTGCCTCATGGTCTGGAGCGCTTGGCTTTCCAGCATTACTGCATGCAGTATTGATGCTGAGTGGTGCTGGCATCCAGCACTGGGTGCTTCTGTTTCCCACTGCAAATCCAAACGTCATTCCCTTACACTGTGCGCGTTGAGTCACCGTCGTCTGACGCACACTGGCTTTCGCTTCCATTCTGATTTAATTATTCCAATTAGACGACAGCATTTCCCCCAAACCTGGCTGTCAAGGGTTACAGAGAGCCAATTAAACACATTTACTGCAAATTGGAAGAGTGGCTAAACTAGTTCAATGAATTCAAAGGGCTCACTACTGACTCTGAGCAAACATTTATTTAATGCTGTTTAAATTTGCCTCTTTCAAGACTATCATTTCCTTCTCCACTTAGGGAAATTAGACAAAATATGAAGATGCAGCCTGTTGTTTTTATCAGTCTGTATCAATGGACAGCCCTCGCACGCCAGCGGAGGATTTAGTTGATTGTTCTATTGTGCGGTGGTGGTTATTGATCTATAAAAGGAGACTGATAAGATGAAGACGCGGACATTCGGAGCTCCCTCCCCAGAGGAAGGAAGAGATAATGAAGACCATCTATCAGGCGAGGTGTTGTGGGGACAAAAATCTGGTTTACAAGCTGGACAGCAGCTCCACAAGACACAGGATACAACAAGTCTCTCTTTCTTTCTCCAGCTGTTTACGGTCTCTCACATGCCTTGCAGATATTTCTCTTGATCTGTTATGTCCACACACTTAAATGTGTGTGAGGTCTGTGTCTGTGCACGTCTGTGTTATGGCTGTATCGCTGCAGGGTATTTAATAAGTATACGTTTTTGGCATATGATGGACGTTATTCCAGCTGAGGGTCATTTCCCGACTGACTTACATAGTTGTATGTGATTGGCCGATGACGTCTGGTGACCCCTTGACCTTCATTTGCTGCTGACCTTTTTGTATCTTGAAATCAGCTGCAACTGAGGGTCAAACAAACGCGACGGGGACATTAGTATCGAATGATTTATTACAAGCCAATGTGGAGAGCAGTTCACCGTGGTTGGTACTGAAGGTGTAGGGATTGCTTCAGATTACTGTCATAGTTGTACGACTGCACAATTCATCACCTCCTTAGATCTTCACCACTGAGTCGTCAGTCACTGTAATTAATTAGCTACCTCCCTTTTCCTCCTCCTGAGGGAAGCTTGTGATTGAAGAGGAAAGGAAGAGAGGGAGATTGGAGGGAGAGCAGGAAAACATCTCAGTGTGTCTATATGCCACCTGTCTCACTCTCTACCTTTTTTTAACACATGCTTGTTTGCAGTGTTCACATCATGTGGGAGATGCTATAATTGCTCTTTCCTGCTCACGCTGTGTGTGAAATACAGGAGATGCAGGTGGTCTCTGACCCTTGATGGGTTTTTGGTGTTTAAAGATGAAGCAAATAGGTTTTTATTTATCTGTGCAGTAAAGTTTATTTGCTTGATGAAATGCCTAAAGAAGAGGGGCAGCACAGGAAACACAGCTGACAGTGAAAACAGGAACTGAGTGTGAATCCTCTTCACAGCAGAGGAATGTAATGACGTGCTCAAGTGCTGTACTGAAGTACAGTTTTGCAGTAGTTGTACTTTTTCTGCCACAATATTTTTATTTACATTTTTAACCCTATACAATACAACAGATTACATTTAAATATGATGTGAGTTTGCTGCATGAACTTAAAACCAACTGTAAAAAAAATAAGAAATGAATAATAAAAATATATCAATAAAATAAAACATAGTAACCAGACCATTTGGATTTTAATAGATATAAACACAATCATATTAGATTTTAAAAATAAAAAAATACAAAAACTACATGCTTGAAACTGTTTCGTCCACTTCAATTATCTGTTAAATCGAGGTCCTTGATGTAATGAATAAATATCACATCGTTTATACCACATCATCCCATATTTATGTGGTTTAGCCTTTAATGCATAAACGTTTTTCTTGTACATTTCAGAAGAAAACATACCACATTTGTAAGTTATAGTTAGTACAGTTACTATACACATGTATATTATACATCTAAAGTACTGACTACTTTCTTGATTAACATTTCATGTATAAAATGTTTATATAAGAAGACACATTGTTACATTTAAACAGCACCAGTATGTTTAGGTTTGATCAACTACAACATTTAAGCTGTTTATTTCTTTACAAATACTTTTTAATTTAGATTTTTAGATTTGAATTCAGGACTTTTATTTGTGATAATTTCATAGTTTACATTTTATATTTTTTTTCTTCTTTAAGATACTTCTACCACCAATGCATAAGCAAATACATACACAATATCATGCTGTCCTTCAACATATACTTTTAAAAAAGTCTAATTTAAGCCCAAAACACATACATAATTCCATATGCAAAATAAAAAATCATTATCTATCCAAAGGGAGAGAAATAAAATATGTGTTTGAAAAATAGGTATCGTAGTTTCTGTACTATTGACACCTGTCTATAAGCCGCTATTGAATTTATTCGAACAGTTTCATGTGGTCTGACCAGGTCTGATGTGACGATGCTAAATGTATCGGCGGCACGGAGCTTGCTAGCTTGTAAAAAGCTAACGAGCTTCATGCCGCTGATACATGAGCCACACCGGTGTTTAAGCCACAGAGTTCAAAGCGTCGGAAAAAAGTAGCTGCTTATAGTCTGGAAAGTACGGTAGTTAATTTTAATTTTTATTTTGTGGGGATGTTATTGTTTATGTATTGAAATTACTGCAGCACCTCCAACCTGCTCCTCCTGGACTCAGATACACTTAAATTTAAAAGTGAGATTTTGATATAACTGACAACTCTGTGCTGTCAGTGTCACTGTTTTTATACATTGTTTTCCTGACATATCACACTGAGGTAACAGTCCAGGGGACTGTGTGGTAGCTATGTGCTTGAATTGCACAAAGATGTAAAACATTTCCAAGGCATAAATGTGAGAGTAATTTCCCTCCTTACCTCCCATCCAACATCATGTAGCTGTGGCACAACATGTACACATAATGGAGATGTGTTGTAATGTCACTGTACAGCAGTATTGTGTATATAACGCTCACTTCTTCAAGGGAAGGTGGAATATTCATAGAAAAAAAGTACTTTTATATGTGTATAAATACCTCATATTCTTCTTTTTCTGCTCTCTCACATACAGCATAAACACCATACAACTGATGGCACAAGCATGTAAACATTCACAGCTTGTGCAGTTTAGTTTATTTCTGTTGTTCCCCGATGCAGGAGAAACATGCATGCATCCCCCCCGACACAAACACCTATACACACACACACACACACCCCCACACGAACATACGTTCATAGATTTCACAGGAAATCGTCTGAGAGCCCAAAGTGAGAAGTGAAGACGTTGTTGTGGTGAATATTGCATGATGTTTCTGAAGGCTGGTTCAAGCACCAGTTCCAGAAAAACAGCCTGCACTTATGGTTTCTGCTCCCACTTGTCCCCGCGGCAAACCGCCAAAATATCACACACACACACAGACACACACACACACACACACATATACAGGGAGGAGAAACCTATCAGCTTCCGCTCATGCTCCCTCTCCAGTTTGCCCACTGCGCTGCCCCAGCCCATTATTATTGATGATCTTTTTAATCCGGAGGAAGGAGACTGAAGTAAGGGGCTGTCCTTTGATCTCCTCTCTTTGAACGTCAAGTGGCTGTGGCTGCTATTGCCTGCTTCTCTGCCCACTCAAACTGGCACACACACACACACACAAGCTAACGCGCACAATCACTCACACAGTCATACTACTATTGCCTCGGACAGACGTGTTGGCCTTGACATCAGCTCCTTTGGATCGGTTTAACAAAATCTGGAGCAGATCCTCTTTCTAAAGCTCGGGAAAATCCATGGCAATCGGTTAATGTGAGGATTTTACTGCCTCTAAGCCCTGGCTCCTCCACCCCACGTCGTCTCCAGTTAACATATTCATCACCTCTTCACTCTGCTTTGTCTTTTTCCTTCCTCGGTCTCTTACACAACAGCTCCCTTTTCACAACAGCACTTAGGTGCACGGGTAAATCAACCTGTTGTTTCGCTAAGAGGAATAATTGACCTTCAATTAGAAACAGTATACACACACACACACACACACACACACACACACACATCTGAAGTCTGGGAAATTTGCCACACTTTCTGTTCCTCTTTGCCTCACCCTTGGCTCGCTGGCATGCTGTCAATTATCCGCTCTTATTTTCCCGGCATCTATTTTTCAGAGGTGCTGAAAAGAGGGACTTTTCTCCCCAACTTGTCTGGACCAGTATACAGGACAATGTTTAATTTAGTGGCTGTGAATTTTCTCCAGCCATGTACATTGTGCTGAATTAATCATTCCTTATGTAAGCATTCGAGGCTTGCTTGTGGTTCATTGGCTGATGGTCTTGTCAAACACTCAGTGGATTACAAGCTCTTCATTTAGTTTTCTGATGCAGCTTTTTTTTTCATCTGCTTGCACTGTAGTACAGTACAGTGAACACCATAACTAAAAGGTGATCGTACCTCCTTATAGTTTAGATTGGCCACTTTCTTAGAGACATAATTTGGGGTGGAAATGTGATGCCAAAGAAAAACAATATATATTTGTTCCTGCGACCCAGTTGGATAAGTGGGTAAAGGAGATGAATGAATTTACATTTGTACCGTATTTTCCAGACTATAAGCTGCTACTTTTTTCCGACGCTTTGAACTTAAACACCGTTGTTTCTCTTTACAAGCTAGCAAGCTCCGTGCCGCCGATACATTTAGCCTCGTCACATCAGACCCAGTCAGAGTGGACCACATGAAACTGTTCGAATAAATTCAATAGTGGCTTATAGACAGGAGCGCTCAATAGTCCGGAAAATACGGTATATAAGAAATCAGACCATCAAAGCAAAGGTTTGGTTAGTATCTATCTATTAAAAGCAGCTTTTGAAGGCCTGCAAGGAGAGAACTAACAGTGCTAACTTGAATTAATTCAGGCAACTAAGATATTTTATGAGTAAAATCCCTGATCAATCTGCCTTTGCATTGAAAACAAGATCAGAGGCAGTCCATGTAAAACACATTAGTTTATGGGCAATATACAAAAACACAAAAATAAATGACGAATGACGAAATTAAATTAGGAGATTATACTTCTATATAAAAGTTAGCCATTTGAGGAAATATGCTCTTTGGCCCCACGAACTGCATCTCTCTGCAAGAAGTGTAGTTCCCAAATTGTCAAGCTGCTCCTATATATTCAAAAATATATTTGCATTTCGCAGGTATAAGCTTTCAGTGAACACAGCTTTTAATTTACTGTGCTCACAGGGCTGCCAGCATCACTCAGGACCACCATCATCCATCCCACAGCCTGTGTTCCCTCCTGCCATCAGGCATGAGGTACCAGAGTATCTCTATTACATCTAACAGGAGGAGGAGGATGATGATGATCAGATTTATTTCAATGTGCAAATAAACAACAACTTCATGGAAAAAATAAAAAACAATAAGAAGAAGTATATACCCTTTATACCCTTAAAAATTTTTAACTCCCATGTCAATCATAAATAGCTTTTATACACAGGTGATCCACATCATAAATAAACTCTGCCCACCACCCCCTCCACACTGAACCGGACAATCACTGCACACCTTGATTGCACCTTAAACTAACATAACACTTGAGTGACTGTGCTGCCAGATGTATGCTGGGGGAACAGTATTTGCACTTTTTGTAGTAGGTTCATCACATTGGAAGGTGTCATTGAAACAGCACTTTCCCAAATTAATTTTATTATTTAAAAGCACTCAGTGTGTTTTAAAGCTTTACTGTTGTGGTGCACCTCTGCATTCCTCACTGTAGAGTCGTATAGTCCTTCTGAAGTAAATCCTGTACAATACTGCCCCCAGGGGCTCAGTGCCGCACACTGAGCCCTGCACCTCTGCCCTTTTCCACCAACGTTGGCTTGTGCGACTGAGTGGGTGGGTGGATGAAACAACTAGCAGACAGCTTGACCCAATTACAACAATCACTGTCATCAACTGGCACTTTTCCAGGAGTTCTGTGCTGAGAGAGCTTGTTAGAATAAATATCTTTGGATTTCCCAGTGTGCTAAATATAAGTGACAGGGATACAGACTGCTATTGTCCGACCCAATCAAGATCAAGCTGAGCATTCGACCACATCTCCCCTCACACCTCCACCAGCCCACGCAAATATCCAGGAGCGAGGCTGAAATTTGTGTCATATGTCAGGGTGAGTCATGTGTTATAAAAGCACAGAGACACCACTCCGAGGGCCCTCTGTGTGTTTCCTGTGTGTTTTGTGAAGGTTTCCCTCTCCAGGTGGGGTTAAGGAGGACTACAGGTGAAAGGCCCCGGTGGCAGCATTTGATAGGATCATCAGTCATGTGACCACTGAGCAGCGTGGCTTTCCTACATGCTGCTGCAGTGGGTTACTGTGGAGTCTACCATCTGCTCGGCTGTTATGTCTGGTAACAGAGGGTTGTAGGTTCGAAGCAAGGTCAGAACTAAAAGTAAACATGCACTCTCAGGCCTGCTTCAACTGTCAAGTGGTCCTACTGGTGGCGGGTTCATGACTATAATGTAACAAAGGTTTACACACAGACTGGTATAATAAAATATATTTAAGGTCATGTGAGTGTGAGCCCCATGAATAATACTTATATCATAGCAGTGATTATACTCCTTATACTTTTCCTTTCCAGTAAATACAAGCACTGTTTGCACTAAGGAAGGATAACCCTGCTGCTTCCTCAGTATGAACATGCTAAATATAAAACTACACCACTCTTTACTCGACCACAAGGTGGCAGACATGAGACTGTCTGAGTGTGTGAATCACATCCTCTGTGTGGCAGAATACTTTTGTGCTTATGTGAGCTGTAAAGTTAAAGGCACAGTCAGTCCAGCTGTATAAATAACTACATCAGTGTATCACTGCGTGGTTTTGAATTTAGTTTTATTTAGATTAGTACATTTAATTCCAGAAGTAAGTATCTGATAATCATTGCAGTATCACTCCAACTGCAAATCCAAACACAAAATAGAGTAAAAATAATTAGATTTTTTAAAAAATTTGATTAATTTGGGTGAAACAATGAGTTAAGTTATTCATTAAGTCAGACTGAGGTCAGTTTGTTTTCTAGGCTCTCTTTGAGCGATATGAGCGAGTTTTTGTTGTACACATTTTAAAAGCATAATTTCATTTTCATCTTAGGTCAAAATACAATATTACTCAAGATTTTTATGAAGTCAGTTCAATTTAAAAAAGCCAAGTGTTCACTCCACAAAATATGAACAATATTTGTTATGTGGACACAAAATATTTGGCATAAAACTCCCAAGGTCTTGTCTTTGAAATCAATATTAGTGATTATTATTAAATAACCTTTACTGAAACTGAATTGAAAGATTTTCACTTTGAAATGAAATAATTTTCCTGTGTGATTAAAAAAAAACGTGTTGAATACAATGACTTCCACTTTAGTCATTGAAAATAGTTCATAGAAACTGTTAATCAATCAATCAAACAAACTTTATTTATATATCACCTTCCACCCAATAAAATCCAAGAGTCAACGATAAATAAAAGCATTAAAAATAGCAATAAAAATGAATTTGGGCTGTTAAGTAATAAAAGATGAAGAAATGAAAATAGGTAAACCAACAGAAAATTAAAATAAATGTAAAACCACATTAAAGCCAGACAGAGACACAGGTTTTTAGTTTTAAAAGTCTCATGGCTCCTCTCAGATCCAGGTTTAGGCTCCAGGTGCTGATTTAATCCAGGAGGGCGCTGATCTTTTTGAATATCTGGGCGAATTTTGTCAGATTTGGGAAGCTTTGAAAGCATCACATTAAAGTTTGCTTGATGACCCTGACCGGGACTGTCCCACCCTGAGTGAGTTATTAAGCGCGTCTGGTGCGGAGTGTGTGGGGGTGGGGGGGGTGATCAAGGCGCGTCCACATCCTGGCATAAGATCCAATATCGTCAGAGTGAAACAGGGAAAAGAGGCAGCGAGAGGACTCCTGCTGTCCTCTCATTGGAAATCAGCTCAGGGCTGCGGACTGACCGTGTCCATGTCGGTGCTTCAGTGTGTGCACAGCGCGCTGCTCGCCATGTGGGACTACCTGATGCGCCTCCGTGAGTAAAAGCCGCTGCTGTGTATTGTGTGTTGTTTGTGAATGAGGCGTAATGAGCAGATGGTGAGATGCGATGTGACAGTGGAGGCACAGGCAGGAGGCTGCGGTGCGGGACCTTCAGAATAAAAGCCTCCAGAAGCAGCCAGGTTGAATCGGACGTGCTGCAGATAATACAAGATTTAATTTGTGATTTATGTCTTGTACAGATGTGCAAAACGCCATAAATAGAAAGTTGTGTACTGATGTGCAAATTCATGTATTTGAAATCCCCCTAAGGAGAAGAATAAAGTAATTTCTATTCTACTCTTGATGTGATGTTATGTTTTCAGTGGTTAAATAATAACATTGTAATTCAACTTTTGAGTGTCTGTTTGTACTAAAACTTTATGGCACTTTAATTGAAAATGTGTAAAACAATAAAAGCTACAAATATTTCCAAGAAAATTGACTTTTTTAACTATAAAGTAACTCTATGAATATAATTTTTTGACTCTTTTAGCATATACAAAATTTGTAAACCTTTTGTATAACAATTCGCATCTATTTGTTGTAAATTAATACAACTTTTCGGGGGGAAATTAATTCTAACGCACGCCAGTAACATTTACTGTGAAAGTGCGGAAAGGAAGTAGCGCTTTTATTGTGACACGCTTAATACTGAAGCCATCAGCGCCCATCCCATACTTTCTGCTTATTCATGCTTCACATGAAAACAGAGAAATTGTCTTGTTATTAGTAAATTAGAGAGAAATTTGGTATAACAGGGCCAAATCAAAGAATAAAATACAAAAAAAATTGTTTTATCTTCTGTAAGATTCCTAAACATTAGTAAAAATTGAGTCAGAGTCAGTTTTATTGTCGATATATGATCTGTACATGACATACCGAGTACTGAAATTAAATTACTCTCTCTTCAACATAACAACATACAAACAATTAAGAAAATATATACATATATGTACAAATAAGGGCATTTGGAAACAGCCAAAGCCAAATACAAGTCAGTATAAAATAGATAAACGAAACAACATCACATTAGGCACACAGCAAATCAACAAAACAACTAAACAACAAGATAAAACATGTGAACAGTTATCAGTCCGTTGAGGTGTGTATGGGCTGTCACATGTGACAAGCTCTTGACGCTGCTCCTTTGCAACATGTTTCCCTCCAAACAGGACACCATGTGAGCTCCATGCAATTTGCTTTCCACTCATAGAAGCCGGGAAATGTTGACTGTGTTCCAGCTCCCGGTTTATTTTGGTATATCTCTGAATGGGGGGTTGGGGAGGGGGTGACAGGTGTGGCCTGCATCGCCTGGCACGGCATCACAACACTCGCCTCTGCAGGGTGCAGTTATTTAGGTCAGACCCACCATGGCCCCTCTGGATTTGGAGTTCATAGGGGTGCATCTGAGACCCCAGCGCTTGTTACAGCGAGCATCCAGAGGGCAGAGGAGAAAGATGCTGAGCCCTGCAGGCCTCATGGGAAAAATTACTGGTGCCACTTACCAGCAAAAGGCCTGCTAGGGTGGATGGAGGGCGGCTAACACCCTACTGTTTGACAGATGAGCGGTCTGTGGCCTCGTGTTTCTGTGCGACCATCTGGGTTTCAGTGAATCATGCACACGGTTGCCAGCTATGCCGCCTGCCTGCTTACCTACCATCGCTCTGCTTTCTATTTTCAGATGAGGTTCAGAGACCTTCCTGAGCACAGCACGCCCCGGACACACACGTACAGTAGACACATGGTCATAGTGATCCAACTAGGCCATATTCATGTGGGATTATGTTACTATCATTTAAATAATAAACTAATGAAGACTCAGCTGTTGACACATTCACCCAGAAAGGCTGTAGTCCCACTGACACAAATATTACAAGTGAAATATTGACTTTGTAGAACATATGAGTTCACTTTTTGAACTATTTAGTGACATATTTAGCTTGTATTGGCTGGTTAATATCTAACAGTTTAAATCAATTTTTATTTGAAAGGAGATAAAACTGCTGCACCGTGTTTTGTGTTTACTTTTTTTGGCTCACTCTTCTTCTGTTTTATATTTTTATTGCTGACTTCATGTTCTCTTTTTGAGCTCTTAGTGAGCAGTTATTTGTTTCACAGCAGAATCCCATTACTTTCTGCTCCGCGCCTACTTCACCCCGAGGGATCATTAGTTTTACTCTTCGCGAATTGTTCCAACTCATCAGCAGTAGCTCAAAATTCATCCTGAAAAACACTTTCTCGGGGGAGTAGTTACACAACCAGATATTGTTTCTTTTGAAGTGCCAGTTGTTTAAATGTATTGGCATTTCAACCGATAGTGCACATCAGTTCAAAAAGTCTTCAGAAATGATTTTTTTTATGAGGTAAGTTCATTTTCAGGACACGGATCAGTGTAAAAAGGATTTTCTGAACACTTCATATCCTGCTTGTTTAGTTTTTACACGTGTGCAAACATCAAGTTGCTGGTATGATGAGGTGAAAGCTGGAATGTTTCTTTGGGGTATAGTGATTTTTTGATGTCTTTGCTGGTTGCCTAGCAACCACACAGCCATGACGCAACTCCAGGAAGTTCTTTTCTTTTCTTTGAGGCGTAAAGAAACAATTTTAATCTGTTTGTTTGTGTTCATCCAAACAATGTACTTGTTGAAAATGTCAATATACCTTTATCACATATTATATACACCAGTGTGAGTGTAGACAGAAAAGATTGTGTCATTTGTTGCTATTGTTATGATACAATGAAACATTTGTATCTGTCACAAAGAGGTGATTTATAACCCAGACTTAAATACAGCACAGCCACTTTAACTATTGCGGGTCTGCACACGTCATTAAATTGTTATGTTGCTCAGACTCTTGGTGTATGCTGATGAGTTCAGTAGCTATTATGTGTGTTTAGATTCAGATATAAGTGGAGGTTTAAGATTTGTACTTATGCTTGAAGCTGCATGTTCTGAGCAGAGATGACGTTTTAAGTGGTTTGGGAGTGGTTTAGTGTAGTGGATTGCACTTTGTAAAATATATGTAGTTGCCTGAGGTTTGTTGAACCTCTTTGTAACAAACAGTCAAAACTTGCAGTCCTCCATCTCTGTCTCTAAATTCAGTCCTCAGCTCAGTCCAGCGAGGTTTCACTGACAATAACTGCCAGTGCACGTACCCAAGTGTCTCCCCCTCATGTACTCTATCCAGTCATAGTTTCCCAGCAACACTCATTTTAAAAGGTGCTAAGACTTCAGCTAACCCCCACCGGCTTTTTTTTTTTTTATTGTGTCTTTTATGATGCAATTATCATGTTGCAGTTCAGCTTACAAAACACTTGGCAAGGTAAGAGCAGACACATTTACCCCAGTCATTTAGTGAAGGTCTGAGGACGCCACATTTAACTGTGATGACAGGAAACTCATGGACACAGTCTCTGAGGATTAGGGCGACTGCAAACAGAACAATGTAAGACTGATGAATTGTCTCAAGCTTTGGCGAAAATGAAATTAGTAAAGTAGAAGTTATGATCGAGCTGTCTGTGGATGATGTCCTACAGTTTACTTGCATATTTAGATGTTCTCAACTTTCTCAGGTTTTCTTAACTTACTCTGAACTTCCCTCTTTCATCACCGTCCTAATTCCTCTGTGCTGCGGGTGAAGTTAATTCCAGATTTCTAGTAATCCACATGAAAAGCTGAACCCAGACCGGAGAACAAAGATAAAGAGGTCAGGAAAACATGGCTGTTAATTATGAAGCTCTATGGAGCTCCACAGAGGAGACTGCACTTAAACTTAATTAGCAGCTTCATACTGTTTGCTGTCTGTGAGTACATGTTGCATGTTTTTACCTCTTTTGTACAACAACAAAACTCATTTATTCAACAATCTCTTCAACATATGTGTGATATTCAAATGCTGAAAATGTTTTCATGTAGCATGATGTAAGATACTACGAGATGCTGATTTATGAAGCAGGGATTACTGACAATAAACATGTATTCTTTTGTTAGTTATTATATTCATGAATTATGTGTTTTTAGCCCAATTAAACTGAATTTTGTGTTCCATTGAAAAAGACAATACAAAACAAACCCAGTACTGTAATATAGCACATTAAACAAATTCAACTTCCTGCTTCCAGTATAAGGTACTTTCCAGTTTTAACATTTAGTGGTACAATAAGGATTTATTTATTTATTTTACAAAATTTAATGAAAATTTGAATCTATTACGTTAGAACAACTGTATTCCTTATTGAAATGTTAGTGAACATGAAGTAAACATATGACAAAGTCAGTAGATCAAATAGTAAGTTGAGCAGTTGATCCGAACAATGTAATTTAATTGTAATTAAATTTGAACATTATCATTAAATTTGTAACATTATTAACTTGATCTTTTTTGTAAAAGAAAAAACAAAATACTGTGTTTACATCTGTATTTACCCCTGCGACCCAAGTGTGGAGAACAGGTATAGAAGATGACTGACTGACTGACATAATACTGGCTTCTTGGACAGTTTCTCCCATCCACTCTGTGACCTGCAGGTCAAACTGAAGAATTAATTCAGTGGCAGACTCCTCCCACCGAGATGCTCCACAGGACCATCAATAAAGTTTACTCAGTCTATAATTCTAATAATGATTATTTTAGTTTGCAGTGTTTCAGTCCTCGTTTTCTACCACCAGAGGGAGCTATATTCACACTTTTAACATTAGTCCTGATGATCTTTTGGTGTGTTGCCACAGCAGTAGGTCTCTGTATATGGGGCACCTCACTAGTTCTATTCTGGGGAAAACCATCAGATATTATTTTAGGCTCAGTTTCTGCCTTATCAACACCAGCAGTATGTTTCGTGTGTGTGTGTGTGTGTGTGTGTGTGTGCAACAGACAGAGGAAATGATACATGTGATACCCCTGAGTCATGACTGACATTCATTCTTGCGTAGCTTGATGTATATGTGCCTCAGAGACATGGAGATCAAACATTTATTTTCTGAGGTCGTTGTGCAGGAATGCACCTTTGAGCTCCATCTAGTCCCTCCTGCCATGTCTGTTCCTCGGTTACACAACTACACACTCTCTATTTCCTGCTCCGGTGTTAATTACAGGGGCAGATAAAACCCCTGTCTTAGCAACGTATGCCTGTGCATGTGAACTACACCTGTGTGTCAGCGGATCAAAGCTGCTATCCTCTAAGGTGGAATTATTATTCAAAGAGAGATGTAAATTAAACAGTACCCCGGTGTCATCTGTCTCTCCGAGTCTCCCTCCTGCTCTCTCTCTCTCACACACACCTGCATAATGCTGTCAGTCCACATGCTTTGATGGTGCGAGTAGGTGTGTTTGACAGGAAACAAGGGCTGGGTCAAGGCATGTGGTGACACACTAGCGCACACACACACACACTGTTCCTGTGGCATAAAAAGGAGACAGACTCAGTTGTGGTCGTGTCGATTGGGCTTTTGTGCACGAGGCTGCGTGCATGCATGTGACGGTGTCAAAGTGTTTGTGTGTGGCTTCTCCGTTCGCAGCTGTGGGATCAAGCCCCAACTGGGAGCTCGATGTGGGTAAACTGTGATTTGGCTATCTCTCTTCCTGGAGGAGATAAATCCTAGCCATGCTGGTGTGTCAGCCACTCAGTAATTACTTCATCCTGTCACGACTGTCTGAGAATGCGAGCCAGTGGGAACTTGCACTGTCGCTCTTTCATTGACACAAGGAAGAAACACTCAGCATCTCTTTCATACAGCTCAGCGTCAGCTTAAGTGCGATTACCAGATCCAGAGGAATCGAGTTTAGTTCAAAAGTTTTACATCTGCGAGTGTTTTCCCAGCTTGTACAGTTGTGGTTTGATGTGTGTTTGAGCGTCTATCTTCTTAAATCTGTGTAGTTGCAGTTTGATGTTGAAATTCAAGAACAGAGTCTTGACTTGCAATATGGGATCTTTCACTAGATGTCATCACAGCCTCACCTGCTTTGAGGCACGCCGCCAGTAAAATTAGCTTAACCTGGTCCAACTTGAAAGCATTGAGCATGACCCAAATCATGTGTAACACGATGCAGTGCAATCGCAGGTAAACTGTGAGTTGCACCTGTAGCCACTTGCTGAATATTTCCACAGAAATTGTTATAACATAGTATCAATCAGGTGTAATTATTGTGTATTTCCATGACCTGAATCACCGGTGAGTCCCTGCCTGTACACGCTCTCAAGCAGAGTAAAAGTCAATAGGATAAATCTGCAGGACTTAAAGCTTTTTTTTTTTTTTTTTTTTGTGGCTGCTAGGTGTTTATGTTTACTTACGACTTAATTGTTCCCAGCTTGTTAGGGGACAGGAATGCTTTGATTATAGCCATTTAGGGAGGAAGAGTGGCGTTTGGGTCTCTTTTGACACAGGAAGCGCGAGCAGGAGAATGTCATTGTTTCTTCTTCTCCTGCTCTCGGATTGGAAAAAAAAAAAAGTTAGGAGAGAGGGGAAAATGAGAAAGGGGCGCAGGGAGGAGCTGACGGGGCTGTAGCAAACACAAAGGATGGCTGCGGCAGTGCACCCCTGCTGTCTTCACTCTGCAGCACCAACCTCCCGTTCAAATCAAGAAGTCTGCAGTTTGTTTTGAAGATTACTTTCCCCAATATTTCAGATCAGGTGGACAGGGGCTGCTCTGTCAGGTAGGGGCTGTCCCACTCCTCCCATTTTTTTTTTTTTCTCTTCCTGTCTGTGTTTTGGCATCAGAAAGAGCAAAGGAAAAGCAAAGCCCTGAGAGGATTTCCTCACTGTTGACTATGGATGATCCTCATGGCTCCTGCATGCTGAAGCTGGGCAGGGCAGGGCCTGCGAACTCGAAGCCCCGAGGGAATGAAAAACATAAGCGGGAGTGGGATATATAGTTAAATCTCAAACCAAACAGAGAAAAAAAACAAAAAAAAAACATGTTTTTTCGCTCTGTTGTCTTGACGGAGTATTGAAAGTTTTTCGACTCTGCTTGACAGCTAAATTGTGTGGTTGAGAGTTCATGTTGCTTTCACTGTTCTGGAGCAGGGTTGGAGTGAGTCTGAGGAATGGTGCATGGCTGTAAGTGGGTGGTTTGGGCTGTGCAGTGTGGGAGGCCAGGCCCCAGTGCAAATTAAAGACTTCTCTGTGAAAGTCCCAGACTCAGCTACAGTAATGTGTGTGTGTGTCTAAGTGACTGAGCCTGTGTGCAAGCGGCTGGCGGGGACTAGACCCAGCCCTCCCTCCCTCTTTTTTTTTTTTTTTTTTTTAACCAGTCATTAAAAATAAGCCACAACTCACCCCCGGTACATACTGAGAGACAGCAAGAGGGAGAGGAAGAATGCATCTCCTCTTTCTCCTCCCTTTCTTTAAGCTTTGCTGCTTCACTAACCAAGTAAAACAGGGAGGAAAGAGGAGGAGGGTGTTCAACGGGGACTGATTCCACTTGGAGATTTTTTAAGTCACACACACTCAGACCCCTCCCCCATGTAAAGAGTAGCAGGAGTTTTTTTTTTCTGTTCAGGAGGAGAGAGAGAAAGAGATGAATGGGGAAAGGAATGCACGAGACAAACGAGTGCTCTCGGCAGGAGAGTGGGAATGTCGGAGGCCATTGTTCCTCCCCCACAAGATTCTGCAGGGAGTGGATGTAAACACACAGGAAGAGGGAGAGAGAGAGAGGGGGGAGAGGGGTGTGAAAACTCACACCTGAGAGACAGATAGAGCTCTGTGGCATCTTCACTGATATTTATATTTATCCCGGTGTTTGCATTGCATGTTGCTAAGGACGACCGCAGATACATGCAGCCAGTGCCTATAGCTGCCATCTCATCTTTCTCTCCGCCCTCTCCACCACTTCAACAGGATGTATAGGGTCAGAGGGTCAGGACTGGAAACCACAAAAGACAGTATGCAGCAGTGCAGCCTGGTTCTCGTTCCAAATCCCCCCTCAGCCTCTCTCGTACCTCCTGCTTTTCTGTCTCCCCCTCTTTTTTTTTCTCTCTCTCTCATTTTCCTCTTTCTCTCGCTTAACTTTCCATCGCCCTCTCTCCACTCATCCTCCCCCGGCTGCCTCATTCCTCCTCTCATATAGGAGACACACAAGGCCTGACGTTTGGTTTTGGGCCCAGATGGCTTTAGTGTGCCTCTGGCAGTGGATTAGGCCGCCAGTGTCTCCTTTCGCCTCCATGTTCAAGTGGTCAGGACAAAGAACGTCAAATAGGGGGGGAAAGGGGGAAGGAATGTGAGTAAAAAAAAAAAAAAAACAGGACTGTGAAACAACACCCGACGCTGATGTTTCACGGCATTCCTGGAAGAGTAAAGTCAAACACTTGTAAAAACTGCCAGCCAGCTTTCCTGTTACTTTTTGTGCCCAGTCATTTTATGAATCGGGTTATGACTTTTTTTTGTAATCCTCCTGAGAGCTTGCAGCATCCAAAACTTTGCCTTTTTTGTCAGCGGAAAAGAGAAGTGAACTTTTGACCACATTCTGCTGCATTTATATGTAAATAGCAGCTGCAGCGAGCAGTGATCCTTCATGTAATGACATGACATCGGCATTGTGTTTCAGCCCTCAAGGCTGCTTCTCGTGTGTGTGTGTGTGTTTGCTCTGTTCTCCCAGCGTCCATTATTCTCCAGGCTTATGTTTTCCTGGACTTTTCTGTAACTCCACAGACTCTCAGTTGTTGTGGACAGCTATGTTTTATCAGGGAGCTGTGTTTAGCACTTGGAGACAGTGTGGTGGCAACATTGTGGTGCTGTTGTGGGTATTTTTAGTTTACCAGACACTGGCCTAAGTAGCCTGTGTGATCCACTTAGTGACACAAAACTCCAGCGTAAAGACACTGTCCTCATTTCACTTCTTCATTTAACAAGTTACACATTCTCCTATGGACACTGCTCAATCACAAACCCAGCTCCATGTTAATGACTTACTGATAACCCCCCCTAGTTACATGAATCTGTTTTGAGGTATGCCAGACTTGTCACAGTTGGCCATGCTGTCATTGCCGGCACATATGATGTGTCACTCCACACGGTGAGCCAGTCTGCTCTTAAAGTATCAGTCAGTCGGTGAGCAATGCTGTGGGAAATGAGTGCAGTGAAAGCATGCGTGAGATGTGTGGGCGTGTTAGCTTTAGTGTCAGGTTTATGCCCCACAAAGCAGCTGGAATGTACAGGAACTGAAGGAAACGACAAACTTAGCCTCTGTCGTATCCTCCTTTTTCTCACTTCTCTTTCTATTATTCCTCCCTTCTCCCACTCCACCATATGTGGACTGCTCTCTCTCTCTTTCAGCCCCCTTCAGGCAGGTTTTTTTTTGGGGGGGGGATAGAAACAAAAGGCTGATGTGTCTGTTCTTGCGGTTATGGACTAGTCAGGGTAAAGCTCTTGCCAAGGAGGAGTGGAGAACAATGAAAACGGCCTGGAGCCATCACAGGGCAGGTCTAATGAGAAACCCCCTTCGTGTAAGAAAAGTCTTCAGGAGATTAGCCCACATGCTTCAGTACTGTACAGGGGAGAACTTTGAGATTACATATTCATACCACATTTTGGAGGATTATAATTGGCAGTGCAACTAATCTACAGTGTTGTAACAATGCTGGCAATTATGCTGCGTGTAAGTAAGTTTGAAACAATAGATCTCCAAAGGAAGAGCCTAAAGGTGCTTCTTTAAAAAAATTGAAGTCTCAATTTTTATTTCCCCGCCCCGCCGGTGCTTTAACTCCCAGCATGTCTGTCCCTGCCTGTCACTGATTGACAGGACGAGGAGAGCGTCAAGTCATAAAGCAGGAATGCAGGTAACTTGGCTCACTATTTGAACTTGGAGTGCAGGAAAGTGGGTTAAGTGAAGTGAGTCTGTTGCCTAACAGGGAGCAGCTGCCTGCCAGATTTAGCGGTGGTTGACAGTTGTAAACAGACTCTTATCTAGTGATTCAGGAGACACAAGGCTGCCAGAGCTGTTACCCTGTGTTGACACGGGTTTCTGTCAGAAGGGGCACACTGAGCACACTGCTTTGTTGATAGCGCTGTTGGTCTGAGGACACTGGAGGCACATTTACCAAATGTTTCGGGTTGATATGCATACTTGTGTTTAACTCGGGGGAGGTAAAAAAAAAAAAAAAAAAAAATCCCTCTAAATGCAGCAGTTAGTGCAGAATGTTTACAACTCTGGTGCCATTTGCACTGAAGACTCCCTCCCCAACCAGCACTCACACATGCTAAATATACTCCTCTAAAAGGCACTCACAAACTGCCACCTTCCCCTCCCGCTCACACATCCACACATGCGAACACAGCGAGCTATTGTGTCTGAGAGTTCAGGCATGTGGAGAGCAGAAACCCCTCTCTGCTGACCTTTGACCTCTGGCGGCTGAGAGTTGCAGACTGACATGAAGGTCTCCCAGAGACATTCAGGTGACTCAGAGGGCTGTCAGACAGCCTCTTTTAAAGGGTCATTGTATATTGTGTGCAGCTTTTGTTGCGTCTCTGCACTATTAGCTGATTAACAGTGATAAGTGGTGAGCTATAAGGCTGCTATCTCTACTCATATAAGCTTATCAGAAAACACAAGGCTTTTTTGATTCTCTATTTTTCACAGTAGCTCAAAGCAGCCTACTGGAGGCGATGTTGAGTCGGGATTAGGGTTTGTCGTGTTGTTTACAGCAGCAGTGTAACGTCACACACTTACCTTGCACGTTATTGTCATCCCATGACACTGTCCCAGAAACACCGTGACAAGCCTTTTTGACAGGGATCCAAGAAAAACTGGTTGGTAGGGTTCAGCATTCAGCTGCACAAAGGTAACCCTTCTGGGCCTGAAACATGATTGGATATTCACTTCACAGCACAGTCAGCTGCCCCCGTTGTGCTGATATTCTGGTGTTTGTTTGATTTTTGTCAGTGTTCTCGATGGCTGGTGTTCAGGTGAGTGCAGCTGCAGTGTAACCAGTCAAGGTAAACCAATGGCCGACAGAAGCCCCCCTCTGCTTGCTGCTGGTCAAACGCCAAGCCTCCCAGCAAACTTCATGTTGCTATGCGTCGTCATGGTGATGCTATCACAAAGGACTCCAGCTGGTTCTGTGTGTGTGTGTGTGTTATGGGGAGAGGGACGGACAAATGGACAGGAGCGAGCAGACGGAGCGAGGCAGTAACCTCCTCCTCCTCCTCCTCCTCCTCCTCCTCCTCCTCCTCAGTTTCCGGTCCCACTTGGCTGCAGGTCAGGACACAGCCATCGCCTCAGTGTTCGACTCCCTCCAAGAAAGAAATCTCAACAACTGATTCCACTTATTCAGTTTCACTTATTTCAGCAGTTTCCAGCAGATCTTTGTAAAACGAGGCCGACAGCTGCGGACGGCGAGGAAAAAAAACAAACTAGGTGAGACGGTCGAACCAGGAGGAAGATCAGAGGAAACACTCGAATAAATACAAATAAGCTGTTTATCTCCTGCTCTGTCTGTTCCTGTTGCTGTGGTGTTATTGTTCTCACACACACACACACAAACACACACACACACACGCACACACACACACACACACAGAGGAACCCCTGAGCAGTGAGAGCAACAGTATCTGCTGTAATCACACTTGTCTGTCTGCAGGCTATTGACTCCCTGGTAAACTGAGACCCACTGTGA
>OOFC01048444.1:0-12130 GCA_900323345.1 Pseudochromis fuscus
TACAAAAGACAGCAGGCAGCAGTCAAAGTAATTCACTGAAATATAAACAAACAAAAACACAATATTCACAATGTGCACAAAAGATTTAATCAAACGGTTAAAACATTAAAAGGCCACATACCTGAGGCATTGTATTCCCACACACTCATTCACAACGCTACTCAAACACCCTGGCTTGACTTCCATCCAGCCCGGAGGACCCTACCACACAACACACAAAAAATACAAACATAATATGAATACTCTGAATAAGCACATTTAATATACACATTAAAAACATTTACCTGAGCTCTCAAATGACTTAAACACATGTGGGCCCAGCTAACGCCCTGGACACCCACCAGAAACTGGCACTTCCATGACCAGCCACCCACTTCCCTTCTATGAGAAGCTGGAGGGTGCCACCCCATGGTGGCCTATGCTACATGTATTTGCACAAAATATCGGCGTCGGATCGGTATCACCGATACCAGCCTGGATTTTACTCAGTATTGGATTGGAAAGGAAGTCGGTGGTATCGCACATCATTAGCTACCACATCCTATTGGCAATAGTGCAGTAGTCCTTTTAGGGTTCCAGGAGCTCTGTGCAACAGTCCTGGATCTTCTGGGACTCAAAAATGGTATATTAAATTATATCATCTATCTAACTTCTAAACCTCCAGGTTCATCTGGGTCACTGCAATCGGGCACCTGAGAGACATTGTATAATCTCTCCAGTGGGTCTTGGGCTGACCTCAGTGTCTCCACTCAGTTGGCTGCGCTGAGTAAACATCCAATGGGAGGTGACCATTGAGCTTCCTGAACCTGTGAAGCTTCAATGTGAAGGAGCTGTGAGAGCTCTGCTGCTGAGGCCCCTCTGGCAAAGAGGGACAGAGGACCTGCTACCTGCCTGGATGAGGGTCACATACTCTATCTATGGAGTCAAAGCAGGAGCTCTGAGCACTGGTCTTGCCCAATTACGCAGATTTCACAAAGCTTTTTCTGTAATAGCTCATTTATCAATATTATTTCTGTCAGTTGTGGTGATTAATTTAGTGGGAGGAGAGCTGGTGGTATAGTCTAGTATAAAAGGAGGAAGGAAGGATCTGTCGTCATGCTTCTTTGTGTGAAACAGCCAGTCACTGATGGAGATCTCTGCTGTTAGGGTGTCATGCATGTGATGGGGGACATTGTCCATCATGGATGACAGCTCGGATGACAAGTTTCTGCCTGGACATGGCTACACGTTTATACCCATGTATGGAAGTTGTCTCAGAAAAGTTTTGTAAAAGCAGCAGGAAATAAAAATACTCGAGATTATCTACCTGTACTGGGATTACCTGAACTGTTCCCTATGCTGTTTTTTTTTAAGTTAGCATTAAAGACTGGATTTGCGATCAATTACTAATCACAGCAAAACTGAGTGTATATCAAGTCCTGTAATACTGTGTCAGTATCTATCTGTAGGATACAGAGCGTGGAAACTGCTGGGCATTATCCAGTTTTTCCTGAAATTAGCTTTAACTTACAGAATGGATTGCCTGCCAGTTTTTATGGCTAAATCATAATCACATAATGCCGGATAATGTTGCAGTATGCTGGCATCAGTCAAACCGCTCAGGAGATACGGGTTATTGGCTTTTACGGGTTGAGATACTGCAGAAGCAGACAAAATTTGATGACCTACAGAGTTTTGGTAATTGAAAAGACTTTTTATGATCCTGTAAAGTTTTCTGAATCTCACTGGCTTTTGTCTTTATCTTTGCAGAAAAGTGAGATTTTGGCAACAGGGACATACAATGTAAAATCAGTGATGGAGACAGTGTTGAAATGTTCTTAATTCCAGACAAAAAGAAGGTATTGGATCGGTATCGGACGTTCCTCAATGTTGCAGTATCAGTATCGGATCTGAAAAAGTGGTATCGAGCCATCCCTAGTGTTCAGTGAGCGTGCTGTCCAGACAGTGATGGCCAGTGTTTACCAGAGCTTTTGGGGGTAAATGACAAAATCTGCACAGCATTTCTTTCTTTCTTCTTTGCAGATTATGAACAGTATATCTGTATTGTTTGTATTTCTTTAGTAGTGAACATCAGACCAGGTCCGGGCCGGTCGGACAGATGCTGTGCCCGTAACAACTGTTATGAGTGGAGGCTGCTTTTGGAGCAATCAATCCAGGATGCTCAACACTTGATGTATTCCCGCTTTTGAATGTCGGTGTCTGTCCTTTGGCATTTGCTTGCTCGACAATAGTCAATACAGAGTCAATAAATTGCTGGCTCTCACCTATTTCATGAAGCGTTCAATCTTCTTTTCAAGCTGTGTTACTCCCTCAATCAGTTGCTCGCACTCCATGCACCTCAGGATCCGGAGAAATAACTTCACCGTTGTTTTCAGAGAGGCTTGACTGCTGAGCTGGACAAAAAAAATGTAAGTAGAGGCAGGAGCCAACAGCAAAATGTCTTTATGCTGGGAAAGCTGAAGTGGAATATAATTAACAACTACTTTGAAAATGTCACAGCATCCATTTATACTGGAAACAGTTGTATGAAAATGCCACAGTAGAGCAGAAAGAGAAAATGATCTGTCAGGTGTTCTGTTGTCAGCATGCTGGGATAAAGCCATTATTACTGCCAGTGTTTGCATTTTCTCCTTGTAACTAAGCCCTTCATTGCTGGATAATGTAATGTGATTCCCAGATTTTATATTAGGATGATGTGTTGCTGGCAACGGCATTAGGGTTCAGTATTGAGTCATTAAAATGTCAAAGCAGGTGTAAATAAGATCAAACTGTATCTTAGGGGAGATGGCAACTATATGTCTTGAAAATAGGAAGAAAAACTATAAATTCATCTTGTATAGTTTAGGGCAATATTGTAATCTGCTTGAAATAAAATTAGACAAATATCCAGGTATCTGGGTTTTCCTCTCCGATGTTGCAGGAAGCTGGAACCAGATCTCCAGCCAGGAGAGAAAAACATCCCCCTTAACCAACCCGTGCCCAAAAAAAAACAAAGTGTCAAACTGAAAGGTGGATCTGGCAGGCCGGCCAAACAAAACACAAGGGTGCAGCACTGGGCCAACCCTGTAAAGCAGTGGTCCCCAACCACCAGGCCGGGGCCCGGTACCGGTCTGTGAGGCATTTGTTACCGGTCCGCGCAGAAAGAATTAATGATTTATATAAATTCAGTTGTATTGATCGTTATAGTCTGAAAGACGTTTTATTTTGAAAAACAACCGGATTCTCTCTGACTTAACTTACATCTGTGTCTCTTGACACGTCAATACGCTTGTCACATGATCAGGCACGTTAGCCAAACAAATAAGTCCGCAAACTAGTGAAAATGAGTAAAAAAACAAACGTCTTTGGAGATCTTCTTCACAAAGGGGAGACACTTGTTGTTGTTTTTTTTTTTATTCTGGTTGTGTTATTTTATTTTTGCTGTATTTATCTGCCACACCTTGAAGACCGATACGTGAAAATAATACCAACAACAAACAGGTCCGTGGTGCAAAAAAGGTTGGGGACCACCACTGTACAGGGCTGTCGCAGCCGGTACCGGCACCCGACTAAGAAAGATCGCCCTTCTACACCCAAACCAAAAGAAAAGCAGAAACAGGGCGGCCGGTTCCCACCAGATCAAACGACAAACAAACGAAAACTGTCAAAAGGAAAAAACCTTGCCGAGTCAACATGCTCGGTGCCGATGGACCAGATGCTGGAGGGAGCTGGTGACGGGCATGCTGGCGTCCACCAGGAGGAGTGTCAGGTAACCGAAAATGAAGTGAGAGAGTTGGAGGGTCGGGAAGCTGTGAGGCCCTGATGTGCTCAGAACCTATTTATAGATGGAGCGCATCGAGGAAAAATGTATCAGAGAAATGAAGAAGTGAATCAGTCCTCCCCAACGAACACCCAGACCACTGAAGACACACATCTGGCACCAGAAAAGAAAATATGTAGGCTACACATGGACCTACGTGAACTAGACAAGTGAATTAACAACAAAAGTAAAGGTGAAATAAATGTGCCATCAGCACATAACAGTAGTGTGCACATTCAAAATGAATGGCGGCGGCAGTGGCTCAGTGGGTTGGGAACCGGAGGGTCACCGGTTCAAGTCCCAGACAAAATGGTGGTTGAAGAGGGGCAGGTCCACCTCCAGGGCACTGCTGAGGTGCCCTTGAGCAAGGGACCATCTCACCCTATGCCCTCTCTACACATGCTACAGGGCCACTGTATGTGTGTGGATTGTCTATGGGGGGCCCTGTGTTTGTACTGTGTACAGCTTGGACAATTACAAATAAAGATTCCTGCTGCTGCTGCTGCTGCTTCTTCTAATGAGAAGACCTCATTAAATCACTTTTATTTATACACTGTTCTTCAAATACTAAGTGGATAGGAAGAGATTATACAATTATACATTTTGCAAGACAACTGTATTACCGTATTTTACGGACTATAAGCTGCTACTTTTTTCCGACGCTTTGAACCCTGCAGCTTAAACCCCGGTGTGGCTCATGTATCGGCGGCACGAAGCTCATTGGCTTTTTACAAGCTAGCAAGCTCCGGCCTCGTCACATCAGACCCGGTCAGAGTGGACCACATGAAACTGTTCGAATAAATTCAATAGCGGCTTATAGACAGGTGCGCTCAATAGTCCAGAAAATATGGTAATTGTGTAAGTTTACAACACGTATAATGTACAGGAAATGTAATAAAGTAATTTCCCTGCACTGATAAATCTCAGTTTTCTCTTCTCTTGTCTTTACAATGTGGATGTGGTCACAGAGGGTGCAGCAGTCCTCAGCAGCTCCCAGGTGTCAGTGTATGAACATGCAGTGCTCTGTCATCTGGCATCTGCAGTACTGTAGTAAACCCTCAGGTACATTTGCTACTATTGTTTTCACACCAGCTGCAGCAGCTCACAGCTGTGAACCTCAGGCTGTTTACATTTTATTCAGTGAACAAAATGAATTGAAGACGCTGTTAAATGAACTAACATCCTATAATTTCTCAGTCAAACAGGTCATAGCACATCTGTCAGGAAGACAAACCACAGCACCTCTCACTCAGTTTAGAAGATGAGCTTCACGGATGTGTTAGATCTACCAGTGTCTGGACTCTGTTCAGTCATTGTGATGCAAGTCAGATAGTTTCTGTTTTCTCTTTTTTTTAGTTCTTTCGCGCTTAGTTGTTGAGAAGTAATCTGATCAGATTTTCACAATAGGACTGGAGCAAATCAGTTGACAAGAAAAAAAAAGACCTATAAAAGTGGACTGTATCACGTAATAAAATGTTGGTTTTGATTTGAAGCCGACCTTCAGTTTGTGTTGTTCAAAACTTTTTACTGGGCTTGGGAAACATCTGATTGAAAACATCAGGATCACTCTGATCCCAACAGTGACAGGATGTAGAAACAAACCTTTGAATTTGTTCAGATAATATGTACTCAGATAATGTTTGTATTTATTTGTTGTGGGTCAGGTGCTGTAGCCTCATGCTGCTCCATGTTTCTTCTACTGTGAATCTACCAACTGTTCAGATGTGGCTTCTCTTTGATTTGCAACTTTTTTTGTGGCTCTGTTGATATTTTTTTCCTCTTTGCATCTGAGAGCCACGCAGCACTGAGCGAGTCATTGTGTTTACACCTGCCTGCAAGCAAGACCTGAAATCCCAGAGGAGCTGCAGAGGAACCGGGGGGTGCAGGGCAGGTGCTCAGCTGAGGGCGAAGAGGAGGAAACTAACCATCCTCACCAGCGATCATCAAAGAGGTCCTGAAGCAACAAGATGGATGAACTCAGCGTGCTGATCAAGACCGAGAGGTAATACCACGAGTGCAGCATCCCGTGATTTACTGAGACATGGCTTCATGAGCACATTATCTGGCTTCATGACAGTTCAGGTGGACAGAGACGTTACAAGGAGCGGGAAGAAGAAAGAGGGAGTGTGAGTGAGAGCTGATGCATTTTGGACAGATAAATGTGAAGGAACATTTCTGCTGCCCAGACATTGAACTGTTTGCTGTGGAGATGCGTCCATACAATTTGCAGAGGGAGTTTACCTTCGTCCATCAGCTGATGCAGCTGTAGCTTCTAATGTCATTCACTCCACTGTTGCAAAACTCCAAACCTTAAATCCCAGAGCTTTTGTGGTCATCACAGGGGACTTTAACCACATCACACTGGACAACACTCTCTCAGCATTCAAAGAATATGTTAACTGTCCACATGGGACAACAAGACACTGGACCTCCTGTATGCTAATGCTAAGGATGAATACAGCGTCACTGCCCTCCTCCCTCTTGGTAGATCTGATCACAGCCTGGTCCTGCTGACCCCTGGTGTCCAACAGCAACCTGTTTCCATGGGCGCAGATGGCACAGGGGACACGTCCCCCGCAGATTTACAGTGTCATGGATCCGTCCCCCCCTCCCAGATCATGGCGACAAACATAAGTTTTAAAAAATGATCAATGTTCCGTTAGTTCGGCACTTCAGCTAACTTTCATTGCAGCACAAAGTTGAAATGGCAGCAGCAGTACCTTTTCAGTGATCAATCCACATCACACCAAACCAATTCATGAAGGAGAAACTGATCGCCCCGGTGTTTCTGCAACAAGGTGTGTTCAGGTGAACTCGTAAGTCCGAACTTTCAAGTCAGAGAAGCATTGAAATCTAGCATCTACAAGCACAAGTTGGGGTTTTCAATTTCAATCTATTAAGATCCTTTCTCTTCTTGTTCCATATTCCATGGTGTCGCAAGACTTCCAAAAATTAATATATATATAGTTGTGTATTTGGTCCCCCCAGTTCAAAAACCTCTCTGCGCCGCTGCCTTTTTCCACAAGGACAGTGCAGAGGTGGACTCAGGAGGCTAATGAGGTCCTGCAGGACTGAGTCTACAGATGGGGATGTGCTCTGTTTGCCATATGGAGAGCACATTAATGGCATGACAAACTGTATCAGAGAATACATCAAATTCTGTGAACAAACCACTCTACCACCACAAACTGACGGTTTCCCCCACAATAAGCCACAGGTCACCAGTCACCTCAAAGATCTCCTTAATAAGAAGAAAACCTTCTGGTCTGGAGATAAAGCAGGACTGCAGCATGAAGGAGAAGCTGAGGGAGTGTAAAGACTCTGACAGGAAGAAGCTGGAGGCTGAACTCCAGCAGAACAACATGGACTTCAGGAAAAACAAGACAACTTTCACACCACTGTGTTCAAGGACAGGACATCACAGGGGTTGAGGATTACAGGTACCTGGACGTCCACATCGACAACAGGCTGAACTGGAAAGCCAACACTGAGGCTGTGCATGAGAAGGGGATGAGCAGACTCTGTTTCCTGAGGAAGTTGAAGCAACATGTTGGAGATCTTTTACCACCCTGTTGTTGTCAGCGCTCTGTACTCTGCAGTGGTCTGCTGGGGGAGCAGCATCAGAGCCAGTGACACCAACAATCAAATGGTGCATTTCCACTGCATGCTGCCGCCTCGCCTCACCTCGGTCTGTGGCGTTTCTACTGCAAAAAGTACCTGGAACTTGGTACCTGGTGCGACTTTTTAGTACCTCGTCTCCTGTGGTTCCAAAAAAAGTACCCGGTCAGGTACGAGCAGGTACTAAAACCAAGGTGAGTGGATACCATGTAGGGCGGGTGGTAGAGTGGGTCGCCTGTGAATCGTAAGGTTGTGGGTCCGATCCCCGGCTCCTCCTGTCCACATGTTGAAGTGTCTTTGGGCAAGACACCGAACCCTAAGTTGCTCCCACTGGTGGCTAGCACCTTGCGTGGCAGCTCAGTAGCCATTGGTGTGTGAGTGTGTGTGTGAATGAGTTGCCTTGTAAAGCGCTTTGGGACCAAGCGTGGGTCATGAAAGCGCTGTATAAATATACTGCATTTACCATGTAGGCCAGTGGAAAAGCAGCGTTAATAAACTGAAATATACAGGGTGTGAGTTTGAGTGTGTGGTGGAGAGGAGGGCACTGAACAAACTGTTGTCCATCAAGGATAATCCCTCTCCTCCTCCTCCTACTGGACAGTTTCTTACTGTGCACGCTTGTCTTTTTTTAAAATTTTATTTTATTTTGATCATTACTGTTGTCATTTTTCTAGGGTTGTTCTTTGTTGGTATATTTAGCGTAGCGTGTATATTATATTACTCTAAGTTTATACACCTTACTTGTTGTCTTTCCAGTGTATGACCTCAATCTATCTATCTAGGCATCAATAAGCTGATAGATAAACAGTGTACTGGTTTGAGAGTGTATTATGGTTTCCTATGAAAGGTTTTTCAAATATTATGTTTCGTTGTTCCACTTCATGATGCCAAAACAACACTAATATAATGTGTGTGCACATATAACTGAAGCATCAATGGAAATAACAACAAAGGAAACAGTTCACAATAAAAACCCACTCAGATCATTTCTTTTTTTTATTTTTTAGCCTCATGAGTAAAATGTTGTGATTTGTCTTCAGGCTGGTGGGTCAGACAGGACCATAGTATTTCCTCACAGTGCCCCGGTCTGGTAGAGCAGCTCCCTGATGGTTTGCACACCAGGTCGTCTCAATAATCGTTTCTGCAACAGACTTCTTCACTGAATCTTTGCTCCATCTCACTCCACTTCCAGTCATCCTCCTCCAGGCACTTTGCTGCAAATTACAATGTGTTTCTAGTCAGTTTGCCTAGTTAAACAAGAGTTAAAGTTTATCTCGACACGAACACGGCCCTGCCTCATTGATAAAAATGAAGGAGGGACTACAGCGTAGAGTCTCGCTGAATTCATTACTTCCTAAAACCCTCTGCATAAATGCATGAATGAGCATCATTTATATTCATTACATGAGTTATAGTATTTGGCTGGCTGACAACACTGCATTGATACCATTCCCTGAAGTCTTTTATCCCGTGTTACTTACAATGAATATGGATTGTTGTAATTAATTGCATTTTCATGGAAATGAGCAGAGCTGTATCACTCACTACCGATGTTACAGGTTGGACTCCAGTTTGGACTGTGTCTGTTCAGATGTGACTGAGCTGAGACATGAGACACTGACTGTGTCCACACATGTGGTATAACTGCATTCTGGTTCATCTTTTTATTAATTACCCAAATGCAACAATAAAGCCTGGCAGTGTATTCTGTTAACCTGGACTGAGTCCATCTCTGCTCACTCACTGCCTTTGATTTTCTTGCTGCATGTTGAGTCTGTGTCCATGTCATTAGCAGTGTCATTTGTCTGTGAAGATTTCACCAAGACACATCATTTATTTATATGTTGCATTTTTAGCACAATTTTCCAACTATGGAAACATAAAGAAATTTAAAGAATAAAAATATATTTTTTAATTCAATTAAAATGTTAATAGAAAAAATCCAGGATAGGAGTGTAAGATGGTTTTATTTTATGATGTTGTCTGTGTTAACTATGATGGAGGTGCAGTGAGTAGTGTGAAACAAGATAAAGTCAGATATTATTTCATTAGTCCCCCAAACAGGGAAATTTGCAGTGTTACAGCAAAGGGGATGGAAAAGTTAATGAGCACCAATATGAAAAAATGTGTAAGAAACAAGGCAGGAACATATATACACAACATGAAATACAAATATAAAAGAATAATATTTACAGTATAACCAACACTTATGTCAAAGCCTCAGGAAACATGTTGCTGCCACATCAGAGAAAAAAAAGATACAAAGATTGAAGATCACTGTTACATGAGATGTATCATGTTAAACATTGTACTGAGTGAAACCCCCATGCTGTTGGACAAGGGAGGAGAAGGTAGTTCCTGCTAAAAGCTTCTTTCAGTGAAATATTTAGATTCATTACCTCCGCCAAGGAGGTTATGTTTTTGCCGGTTTTTATCTGTCTGTCAGTTTGATTGTGTTCAAGATAACTCAAAAACTTATAGACGGATTTTGATGAAATTTTCAGGATCTGTTGGAAGTGGGAAAAGGAAGAACTGATTTCATTTTGGGGGTGATCCACAACACCGTCTGGATCCAGGAATTTTTTTAAGGATTCTCCTCGCAAAGTCTCTCCTCAACGGCGTCCATCTTGATATGCTAGCGCAGGCGCAGTGCAGTTGCTGACGCACTCCGTGCCCAGGCGACGCGCTCACATTTTTGGAGCTGTACGCGGACGCCTCCGCGCCTTTCCACTCGAGCGCTTCCCGACGTGTTCCATGACATTTACGTGACGCGGTCCCTCGTGCACCAATGCGGACATGCGGACGCGGAAAGTATCACCTTCCACCTACCTTAACAGTGCTTGGTGGAGGTCTGCGCTCTCAGAGGGCTTTTCTAGTTTGAAATGTTTTAATCTTTTGTATTAATTACCAGAACCTTCATTTATTCTTCTCTTATCTTAACTTGCCCCTGAGCTTATTTATCATCAGTGCACTTTGTAATGTTGGGATTTTCAAAGGTGTGAGACAAATAGTTTCATTAGGAGCCTTTGTATTTCTACATAATTGAAGCCAATCATTATGAAAAAAGGACTTCTGGCAACTGCCATCCTCATGTCTCCATAGACACAATTTGTGTGCCTGTTTGCATTTGTTGAAATCCACAAAGTTTAACTTCTGTATTTGTGAAAAAGTAATAATCACAAAGATGGTTTCTGCACATCTCAAGTTATCAGAAACCTGCAAAACTGAAAAGCCCAAATGGCAGTTTGTGAAGTAGCTCTGAAGCACTCGCAGTTCATTATTAATAATACTCTGTTATTTTGCCATCACTGTCAAAGATGTTATTTATTCAGAGATGGTAGATGGGAGATAACATTAGGATTCAGTCTCAGCACTTCACACCTGAATGATCCTGCACGCTCCGGGCATCACTGTCTGTGCCAAACATTTGAGGATACGTTGCTCAAAGGCACATCTCCAGTAACCCTAAACAGGACGATGAGATGATACTAGAGGGATCACGTCTCGAGCACATGGTAGAAAAGTAGAAAAACAAAAACATTATTTAGTCATGGGGCCGTGCACCAGCGAGGTTACTCCTTAAATCAGCATGAAAGTGTTCGACACACAAACAGCTTGATTGACAGCATCACATTCAGGGCAACGATTTCTTAATAATATTCAGGAACATACTTGGTATTTGGTAGTACTGCATAGGAAGTATGTACTCCCAAAGACTGCAAGTATGCAGCTCAGACTGGAGCAGTGTGTACATGATGACAGTCTACCTGCATTTGAACTTTTACATTCACTGTGACTGTTCATTACTATGAAATAATGAATACACAAAAATATATGTAAATTTATATATTTGCCAGTGGCCCTATAAAAAGACCACAGTAACCCACTATAATAGTACAACAACTTTCTACAATATGGAATTAAAACTAAAAAGATCAGTCCAATGTATATGTTAAAAAGGCCAGGTTGTTTATGTTCATGGAGTTTTGGCACCCCTTAGTGGCGAGTTTTGTTATTATAGTCACATTTTATTTAGGCACGTTTTTGGCCACCTCTGTAAAAAAGGACCCACGCTAAGTTCTGCTGTGTAAAACGTCCATGTTCAAGTTCTCTCTTTAAACTTACAAATGTTGTGCTGTGCGTATATTAAAAAGTAAGTATCTCACTGCAGACATAAGTTAGCAGTATAAGCTGTCTGTATGCATAAAGATTGTTGCTAGCACATTTTGATTTTATGTGTACTTGTGACCTAAGCTAATTAGCATAGCACAGCTAAAACCTCGACCTGTATTTTCAATTCAGTACATTTATTTTCTGTTTTGTATTTGTATTTTACAGAAACCACACAGACACAGACAAAGAGAGAAAATCAACATTTTAAATGAAGGGCTTGGTCTGTTTATTGCTCAACTGGACAATATTATGGTCTAACCGGACATACTGCAGCGGTTACCAGCTAAAGCTTCTCATATACCCTAAATACTTTTCAGTATAATTACAGAGTTTTATTGCAATGTTATTAATAAGTTAAGTGTAACTTCAGGGAAACTGATTTGCCTGTGACCGTAGCAGATCTGTTGACACTAAGATAAACCAAAAGGAGCATGCGCATTAAAATCGTACAAGGTCATCTGTAACCACTCCAGTAATTAATGGACACATTGTTGTCGACCATATTACATTTGTGTGAAACTGTAACACACAAAACAAGAA
>OOFC01048445.1:0-32205 GCA_900323345.1 Pseudochromis fuscus
CACACACAGCATTCCAGATGTTTTACATTTTGAAGTTTTTAAATGAAGCGGGGGATGCTATTGATGAAATGTGGGGATGGGGCCGATCCGATCCAGTATAATGAGATCTGAGGTTAACTAGTCTCCAACCAATAGGCTGATGTTTTCTAGACATCGTGATTTTCCAAAACTGAATAAATACCACTCATAGCAACACAAAACTGCTTTGCTAGCTCAATCATGTTGTAACTAGAATACCCGCTGAAAAAACCAATTTTTTCATGGCCTAATAGTTATACTTCTGCCTCTGCTTCTACGTCATTTTTAAGCGAACAGGTGCCGTGATACGTCTCAGTGAAACGTTTCATGTTGCCAGGGAAACCACACCCACTCGGCAATAAGATAGACGGAGTAATATTTTCAGTGATAAGGTATTTATGTGAGCACCTGTGCTGTCTTCCTGTTCTGGTACACAGGAATCCTGTGCTCCAGAACAGGTTTCCTGTTCCTGTATTTACAGCCTCATATAAAATCAACAATAACAATAATAATAATAAGGATTTTAACGCAAACAGAGCTCTGGTATCAGAATAGTATCGTATCGGCAGATACTCAAACTCAGGTATCGGGATCGGATCGGAAGCGAAAAAATGTGGATCAGTGCATCCCTAATGAAATCATTTATGTTTGACTGTGAGCCTTGCACCACAGTGGCTGCCTTCCTCCCTCTGTTCTGTGTTTGACTGCAGCCATGCTGTGTTTGTATTGTGAATTAATTTCTTTATTTAAGACTTTTGTTGCTCCGTGTAACTTCTGTTGAGATTGTTTGCTAATATTTTACTTGTCTTTTCAGAGCCTACACTACACAAACTGAACGAGGAAATAAAACCACTCTGTATTTGACTCCTGCCTCGTGTACAGATCTGTTAAACACTCCTAGTTTTTTATCGTTTACACCTTTTGTCCACACGGAGACGGTGTTTTGGGAGCTGAAAACAACACTTTATGAAAATGGGTCCCAAAGTGGGGAAAGTCTGAAAACGTCACCCGCCGCGTCGGCTTGTGGACCATTCTCCTGAAACGATGCCACCGTAGCCCCGCCCCTCCCTTAACCTGCACGCACAACGCCTGACAACAACAGTAAAAATGGCGGAACACAGCGTCGCGTTGGTGCTGCAGCAGCTACTGGGCTTGTTCTGGCTTTACAGCAAAATCTTCTGAAACTAAACAACTACTGTGAGCAACAAGTGAGTGTTGTTTTTGTTATACCGCGCACGGGCTTTCTGCGCATGCTCCGTGTGGCTGTGTCTTCTTCTCTGTTTTGGTGTGTTTCTGTGGCAGCGGTACAGCGCCACATACAGGCCTGGAATACTTACTACAGCATTTTCGGCGTCTTGGTGTGGATCATAGACTGTATATATAACTTAATCTTAATTATTAATTAATAATCTTTATATACAGTCTATGGTGTGGATACACATAATTAACGGTTTAGGGCGAAACATTTTGAAAGGTTATCGTGCAAATTGAAACTCCTACATTACAAATTATGAATATTTTACACAACTTCAAACTATAGCCTGAGTTGTAGGTGACTTTTTAACTACACAGCCTGACCTGTCGTGGATTTCTACACATAAAATCACTTTGTATTGTATTGAAACTGTGCAATCTGTCTTGTTTCCTTTAATAACTAATTTGAATTAAATTAGAATATTTAAAGCAAAATATTTCATTCTGCAATGGAGAGATTTTCATACAGATGGAGACTAGTCTTAAAGGATTAAGTAGAATACATGTGTTTAAAATTACAGCATCACCAGAGATTTATGCTGTTTTCATAAATGAAAAATATACAAAAACATGGCTCCATCCAGCAACGTTATTGGATTTATTGAACCATCATACAGCTGAACTTATTAAAAGTAGCAGGGCTTTATGTATGTAAGCTTCTTTTTTCTGGGTTAAACTTTCACCAAGATACAGAGTAAGAAAACTGACGAATACGGGAGTTTTCTGAGATTTCATTTTTCTGATTTTAAGATTAGAAAAACAGCTTTCTAAACTTTAAGCTTGTCTGTTTTCTGAAGCTTAGTTTAGAAGAAGAAAAATGAGACACAAGGAAAAACTCAGGGAAGCTTTGTTATTCAATCAGAAAAAAACCATCTCAATCTGTATTCAACAAGGCAGGTAACACAAAGTTTTTACACAAATATACAAAGGTAAGACATTAAATGTTTTCTTCCATAAATATCAAATTAGATCCTTTATCCTTGAACAGTGAGATACAAGTTGCATAGAAAAGTAGTGATGAGAGAGAGAGCGCGCTGTTTATATCACTGTATAAGTGCATTTTAGTTCGGACAGATGAGATCAGAGGAAGCTGTGGACAGTCAGTGCAGGAGCCGAGGAAAACATGGCAGCAACACAAATCTAACTCTCACAGGTTGTTTAGTTTGTACGCTGAAAACTGTTCTGATGAAGATTCACAATGATTTTTAACAAAGTGGAAACAGAAACATGGTGACAAATTGTTGCACAGATGGATTTCAGATTGTGTGGAGTGGATTAAACGTTGGGACCAGAGTCAGCAGAAAAAAACAATTTCATGAGGTCCTGAATTTGATGCTATAAATTGATGTAGAGTGTAGATTTAGCCCTTTAATAATCTGCATTTATTAAACACTGATCCATTTTTTAGATGCCTGAACGTTTGTTCATACTTGTCAGTGAGACTCCAGGTTGTGCTATTTCAACCAAAACTGTGCAGTGTTGTCTGAGCCTGAAATATGTGCTGGAGTTAAGTTGTAGTAATAATCAGAACTGGACTGGAACCATTGAACCTGCTCCAACAATATGTTAATGGCAACTTCTAAAAAAGGCAAATGTACAGTTATAGCTTTAATAACGGTTTTGTTTCCTCACACCGTCTCAAGACACATTTGCAGCATTTTGACAGTGAATTATCATTTTGTATAAATTTAATGTACATTAATTATTGTCTGTTGACATTAGATTGATCTTCAGGAAGCAACATTTACTGACATTAACCTCCACAAACTGCACATTAATGGAGGCTAAACACAGCTGTAGTGGATACATCTTGTAATTCTTGTTGGTGTATTTAAGCAGGGAAGAATATTTTGAATTGTTTGAGAAATTTGAATATTTAAAGTGAAACAAGAAGATTTGATTTGTCTTTGAAAAGCTACACTGTTTAGGTAGAAACTTGTTTTGACTGTGACTGTAGTGACTAAGTTGAAGAGATTGTTCTGAACCATGAAATTCAAGCTTCTGAGCAGCAGCTTTTAAATACAAACGTTTACAAGGTCCTTTTCACGACTCCTGTGTTCGCCTGGATTTGATGTCTCTGTAACAAGAAGCTCTGAATTCTCTGCTTTGACTGAAACGCCCGCTTTGTTTTCATGTGGCGACTAAATTGCTGTACTTTGAAGTTAGTGGGCTCATAAAGAAAATACTACAGTTGTGGGTTTTCTGAGCTCATAGTGAAACTAAATGGAATGAACTGCACCAAATCCTGAACCATCTCCTCCCTAAACGTCCTGTTAGTTCCCTGTGAAATCAGTGAAGACTTGAATACTTCATCCCCGTCTTCTGCTTTAAGATTAAACATCTGTCTCAGGCACAGTTAATATAAGTTCACCAAACATCTGAATATCAGCGCACGCTCTCGGAGCTTTTTTACCATTTGTCTCACAACGAACACGGAAAGTATCAAAACACACATTTAAATTTTAAACTCACACGCACAACAAAAGGGATCGTCAATACCCCCTGACCACAGGACAAGACGACGACTAAAGGAAACTTTTAAAGAACAACAAAAAACATCTACATCTCACAATATTAAATATAAACAACCTTTTCAGAAAAATAATCTCTCTGCAGAGCGTCCACTGTGTTCAGCTTTTTTGTGAGCTTTGAAAAATAGTTATTCATCTGAACCAGGTGTGCTTTAGTTTATCCAACGTGATACATTCACTTGAGAGATAAACATCAAGTGCTTCATCCTTTTTGTTTTATTCTTACAAAAATCTTTGAAATCTGTGGGTCTACGTCCAAACACCATTTTCCACTGTCCTCACATCCAGAGTCTCCGGTCTGAAACATACGTCCATCACCGCTCTGTGTGTGTTACATTGGACACGTGTCCGTCCCTCTGTCTCGTTCCTCCTCTTCCTCCAGGCTGCTGGAGCAGTCCATCCCCTCTCCACTGTCTCTCTCGCTGCTGGGGACCATCGGAGACCAGCTCTCCCCAAACACGTCCTCGTCGTCTCGCTCCTTCCTCGCCTCCTTCCTCGCCTCCTCCGCCGCCTCCCCGTCGTCCTCCCCTCCTCTCTGCCTGCAGTAAGGTGGGATCTCAACCACGACGTATTTCTTCGCCCAGCCGCAGAGCGCCGCCTTCTGCCGGACGTCATTTCCTGTCGGGCCTGCGTCGCACTTAGAGTTGGCGGCTTGGCGGGAAAGAGAAAAACAAAAGAAACCTTTCTCATCTCCTGGTCAAATATAAACTGTTGTACTCTGGTCAGATCAGTAATGTACAACCTGCACTGAGCTCACCTGGAAGAGTGGTGGACAGCTGACTGGAGTTACAGGTGACAGAACCGTTGTTGTTGGAGTTAACGGCGGCGGCGAGGTGGAAGATCTCGGAGCGTGGCAGCTGTGGGGACACCGGTAAGGAGTGACACTGTCGTCCTGGAAGCTGCTGCCAGTAATAAGACGCCTCCTGCGGGGGTCCTCCTCCCGGCCCGTGAGCAGACGGCTGGTTGCTGAACACGCTCCCCGGAGGTGAGTGGAGGTCAAACACCAGCGAGAAGACGTACTTGCTGGGCACGTCGAAAAACTTGATCTTCCCCCCGCACAGGTCCTCCCGGGCGGTGAAAGGATTAACCTTGCGGGCCTTGGACGCTCTCTGAGCGGTGGGGGGGTTATAGTACGGGTCCTGGACGTTCACTTTTCTTCCTGGCTTGCAGGAGAAGATGTCCGACTGGCTGCGGCTGAGCCAGATGTTTCGTCGGGGTCGTGGAGATTTGGGAGGGATTTTGTCGTTCTGGAAACCGAGAGGATTCAGTCGCTTGAAGCCCTGGATCTTCTCAACTTGAAAGAAGAAAACAAGAAGTTTAGTGACCATGTTACATATAAATACAAGTGGTATAAAGAGAAGTGACTATTTGTGTCTCATAATTTATATACAATGTTTAACTTTGTGCTTGTTTATTACTTTAGGTGAGAAACCTGTATGAGCACTGTTCGGGTTTCTTTTCTCACCTGCACTCATCGTATTTCTGTGTAATGTCACCTTTTGTCTGTTTTTACTGTGTGAAATAAATAAATAAAAGTGTATCTCAGGTTTGTTTTAAGACACTGAAAGTAAAGTGAGAATTAACCATCACCACTAGGTGGCAGCACAGGCTAAACTCTGAGTTTCTTTAAGCACAAAAACTGTTTTCTAAAAGCATCAGATTTTATTATAGGATTGGTTTGATTGAATTCTCTCTCACAAAAATACTAACAACAACATTTCTGAATTTGATGTCTACATAAACTATCTCTCTGGTTCATATTGTTTAGTACCAGAAGTTGTGCTTTTAAAACTATTTGGAAAAATAAGTTTTCACGAAAATCTAAACTTCCAAAAAGGATTATTTATTATTTATTTTATCTCCTCCTAAAGCAACAACAGTTTGTTGCCCCTCTGAGTGATCATGTCTTTTATTTATTCCAGGAAATGTCTGAAATAATTACTCACTTTACTCAAGGACCCAAAAAAAGAAAAAAACCCACTTTGGAGGAATATGTGGCTCAGAGGTTTTTGTTATGCAACAGAAATATTTCCTACTATAAGTGTGATTCTGGTCTCAGGAAATGTGCTGATGTTATCAGACGGAGGAGGGAGGATGGTGAAGACGTTTATGACATAACAATGAAAAGCTGGAAAGCAGTGAGAACCGTCAGGTCCCTGCTGTGTTTTCACCACAATCAGCTACATAACAGATAAATCCAGTGTCAACAGGCTCAGACTCTGTTTTATATATTCTCAAGATTAACATATTGAGATGAACCAGATGTAGAAAACACCGTCACTTGTATAATTCGTACCCGGATCCTGTGACATCATCAACACATTGCGAGGAAAAGGAGCTGTTAGGCTGGTCTAAACAAAAACATTACAGCCTCCTGACCACAGGACGGTCAGACATGCCGGCGGCTGGACGCAGGACCAAATTAGAAGTGAAACCTGGGCCTGTGTGGATCAAGTGTCTCAAAATAGGAATGTTGATCTCAGACCAAATTTCCTCTTTAAGACAAGATGAGGTTTATATTATCAGCGACCAAGGATTGTGGGTCAGAGCTCTGGCTCTTTGAGGAGAGACACAGATGCTCAGATAAATGTTAAAACATGGAGGATTGGACTTCTGTAAAAAAGCTGCTGGGATGACTTTTACATTGGAGGAAGAAACAGACGATGGAAGAAGAGATCTTAATCTATTACTCATTAGACCAACTGAGAGTTTGGAGGATTGAAAATCTGAGCTTGAGTAAACCTGGTTTGTGTACAGTGTAAACAGCAGCTTTGTTAGAGCCTGAAACGTAACAATGACCCGAATTGTTAGCATTTTTGTTACATTAGCGACCAGTTATTACATTTCGTGTTTTATTAAAAAAAATGTTATGATTCTGAAATGTAACAAAAAAAGTAATAAAACGTAAAATGTAACAACTGGTCAATAATGTAACAAGATGCTGAGCATGAAAAGTAAAAACTTTGCCCAAAATGTAACAACTTCTTACATTTTGGGGTTTATTACATAGTTTTCAATTACATTTCAGACTCAGCACTTTTGTGACATCATCAACCAGTTATTACATTTTGGGTTTTATTACATTTTTTTATATAACAATTCAGGACGTTGTTACATTTTGGGCCCTAACAAGCCTTGTCACTGACTGGACTGGTGTTGTGGTGTTTGTATCAGATTGGACACTGACTGAACAACAAGCACAATAAAAATCTAAAAGTTTTCCTCTTGATACAGTTACCACCAGAGTCTGTTTATAGTGGTGAAGAGGGCTGATGGAGACCCTCAGAAGCACATAAAATACATTGGTGTTGCCCTCCATGGATTACAGCTCCTCCTCCTTCCAGCTTCCCCGACAGGAATTTACGAGCATCTTCTTGTAAACAAAAGGATGTGACTTTTATTGACTGTAAAGCTGAAGCTTTATGTGAGTGTGCAGCGCTGCTACCTTTGGGGATGCTCTTCTTGTCATTGTCTCCGCTGAGCGCGACACACTCCTGCTCCATCTCTTCAACTTTAAGGCGTGCGAGGATTTCCTCCAGGTGCCTGACAATGTCGAGGAAGGACGGACGGAGGTTAGGATCCATCTGAGGGGAATAAAAAAAAAAAAAACCAGAAAGGAGACATAGAGTGAGATAGCTAATTATGAACATTAACACATTACAGGGAAAGGTTGCATTCAGATTGTTATCAGAGAAACGATATCGTGTTTCATAACTGAAAATGATTTTTGAATTGAAGTCAATGGGAGCCAGAGTTTTTTGGTCGACTGGGAGTTTTGCAGTTTTTGGCACTTCCACATTGTCCTCATTTTCAGGCCCCAGGTGCTTCAGTCATTTCTATAAACAGTCCATAGTTGGATCTTATAAAACAGATGAAACTAGAAACCATTAGTGAGCTAGAAACCATTACAACAGACAGAATCTCATCCTCTAATCAAATGTAATCATGTGTTCCTCGGGTAAATATCACTCCTTGTTTACCATAATGTTGCTAATAGACAGACAGCACACAACCTCATCTTTATTGAAAAGTGAGAAAAATGAAAAACAAAACAAAAAGGACAAAGTGTGGCTGAAAAAAAGACACAGGTACACAGCTGATGAAGTGAAAAGAGGTTTTAAAAAATGATCCTGGAAAGAAAAAGACCTGAAAACAGACTTGAAAGAGGATGAGGGAGACGAGGACTATAAAAGCGAGACAACAGACCAGGATGAGAAGGGATGAAATATCGGATCAATCAGCAGGGGGCTCGCAAATCTTTAATGCTCTCATCTTCTGTGGTTGTAATTAACATTAGAGGAAAAAAAAAAAGAGCTCAGTGATGATGTAATGTGATGCGAACAAAACTAAACTGGAAAAACCTCTTTTAAAATATGATTGTTTGATTCACTTCCTCCTCATTTCAACAACAAATCGATGTATGAATATTGAGAGAAGCTGGATCTGCTGCCAAATAACTGATCCAGCTTTTAGAGCATAAAACACCCCCTGGATCGCAGCTAAATCTGATTACTCAGATAATCAGATTGCTCCTTTATTTCTGAACAAGGGAATAGAAGTTACTAAAGAAATTAAAAATGAAACAGGAGAAACTCCAGGAAATGACGAACCATTCGGGAAATATTGTTGGTTTTTTGTGGTAAACACTGGAGATCAGCTGTTAACTGCTGAGTCATTGAACATTTAAAATAAAGATTTTTCCTCCACACATTTTCTGAATTCCTTGTTATTATGATATATAACCATTTTCTGACAGGTGGACATTGGTTCTTCTTTTTTCTATGAACACTATCATCTCTGAATTGATGAAGATGATGCAACACTGATGCCGACTCACATTGCAGCAGTTGAAGGCCAGCTGGAGGAAGTCGGGTGGACAGTCTCCGACCATGTGCTGGAAGGTGTGATAGTCCAGACCGAAGTTCTGCTCGGAGAGAGAGACAAAGATCTTTGGATGTATGAAGGATAAACAGGAAATCCATATTGTAACAGTGGGATAAGAGCTTCATCAGATGTATGACAGGCAGGAACTCCACTGCCAAAGCCAAAGTCAAACTAATCCCTCTGACAAGGTCCTGCTGACTGCCAGGCTCTTTTATTCTTGTAGATTATGGAGGACTAAAGACCAGCAACTTATTTCTGAACTTGGATTCACTTCTAAGCCTGGTTTAAAGGCACAATCCACACTGGGACGCAAATGATTATCCTTTCTAACAGTTTAATACTTCAGGCGAATTCATGCTGATTTACATGCAACAGGTGCAAGTTCAGGGATTTTAAATGTGAACAGCCTTTTAAACACATATTTTATATTCTTACAGAGAGTTGGAATAAGGTTTGATTGCAGCTGGACGACTTGGACAATCTGCATGTCCATAGTTTACTTTATGCAGTTTGTATAGAATACATTAAGGCTCATGAGTCATGACTTCACATATGATAAATATTTACCTCTCACTAAGAGAGCTTGGATATTAATACAATGAGAAAGCACCGTGAATGAACCGCGAGTAAATATTTGAAGTTCAAATATATTTTTGCCAGATTGGCTTGAAAAAAATGGTGTTAACATTCCTTTTCAGTTGTGTGCGAGTCGTGAACATTTCGCTGTGTAAACACGGAGAGAATTATGGGAAAGCGACAGGATCAGCCTGTGTACAGTGCAAACATGTAGACCGAGTATTATGAGGTCACGGGGCGGAAAAGGAGGTGAGTGGGAGATGAGCTGTCACCTCTGTGCGAGGAAGGACGTCGGGGTCGGCCTGGATCCTCGCGATGATTTCACACAGGATTATACCGTAGGAGAAGACGTCGGCCTGAAAGTAAACAGACGAAAAAACATCAAGATGCACGCGAACAACAACAGATTTTCTTCCTTAGGAGTTTGTCAGACAGCACTCGCATTAACATCAACGATACGAGGATCCAGTTGGTAACTCTACCTTCTCGTTGTAGGGCTCGTCCCTCAGCACCTCTGGAGCCATCCAGAAAGGAGAGCCGACCACTGAAAGCTTCTCTCCTTCAGCACTAAACACAACACACACAATTATACACAACATGCCAAAAAATATATTTAAAAATACTGTGCAGCTTTGAGATGACTCCTGTACTCTGGACTCCTGCTTTAATGATGTAAGACATATTTTTACACTGGGCCTCCAACCTGAGGAAACAGCAGAGAGTGAAAATATGGCACATTATTGCTCTTTATACTCCATGAAAAATAAAAAAGACGAGCATGACCTGCTCAAAAAGTGCATGAATAAGCTGAATAACATCTCCGGGCTGGACATGTAATCCCTGCCTGCTAATAGGTTTGTGTAGATGTTTTATCACTTGATGAAATAAACAGTGTGGAGGCGTGTGAAGTAATTTCTTCAGCTTTTGTCATGTTCATGTGAACAACCTGTTAGAAAAACAAACTGATACAGACCATCAGAGCAAACATGGAAACTAAGTGGACTCTTCTTGTTTTCTCCAACCCTTTGTGTTTAAAATGAAATCTCTGCTTTAAAAATGACAATTCAATCATTTTCCAAAAGGTTTCCAAATGGTGTATATAGTAATATTTTTGCTGCATTTTTTATATTATTTCCTAGCAAACTGTATTCCCCCTTAGCAAAGATAATGAAAGGAGTGGCTAGTTTTCTCTGCATTAATATTCTGTATACATGTATAACTTTATAAAATTATTATAAAGGTTTTATCAAGTCTGTTCATGATGTCATTTTAGAAAAGATAAAAGCAGGGCCCCTCCTTCTTATTGTGTCACTGCAGAGCATGAAAAAGTACAAGCCTGCAGTGATGGTATCCTCCTGTTATCAACACACTAAAGCAGAGAATGTGAACTGTAGAGGCGGCTGTTAATGTTAGTGCTTGAGCCGTGTGTTAATAAATAACCCTGTGCCTGGTATGAGGAGGAGGAGGAGGAGGAGGAGGAACACTCGTCGGTGAGTTAGCTGTAGCAGCAAAAAGCTAATGGAACTAAAAACAGTGTAATCAGCAGACGTGAACAAAAATACAATTATTGGTGTGAATATTCTCCATCCATGGGTATTTATAAAAAGATGTGATATTCAATACGAAGCTGTGCAGTTATAATAATAATAAAGGCCTAATATGGCAAATTTGAGACTTATTAATATGAAGCAAAACAACCCAACAGATATATTAGCCCAATCAATTACCGTATTTTCTGGACTATTGAGCGCACCTGTCTATAAGCCGCTACTGAACTCATTCAAACAGTTTCATGTGGTCCACTCTGACCGGGTCTGATGTGACGATGCTAAATGTATCGGCGACACGGAGCTTGCTAGCTTGTAAAAAGCTAACGAGCTTCGTGCCGCCGATATATGAGAAACACCGGTGTTTAAGCTGCGGGGTTCAAAGTGTTGAAAAAAGTAGCGGCTTATAGTCTGGAAAATACGGTACATGAACTATTTGTACACTCATTAGAAGCAGGTATGTGTGTTTAAAAGCAACAAAACTGGTGAAACTGTTTTACTGATGATGCCCAATAAAACTTCACAGTGCCCTTAATCCATTTTTAGCCACTAGGGGGCAGATAATACATCAAAACAAGCTAAGAAATAGCTGCTACTGCCACTCAGTAGTTTGTTACAGTTTGAGTCATTTGTGTAATATTCTATCTTTTATCTTCAGAAAACATTTGGGGGTTTTACCAAGCAGTTGATTTTGTCCCTCAGCCTCAGTCGAACTGTTTGGTGTTTTCAAAGAGCTGTGACTCAAACACAGTGAATGTGCTATGAGATAAGAACAGTTACAAAGCTCTGTCAGCCTGTTATGTGGTGATAATTACCAGTTATTTTGACACTGAGATGAGTCCCTTTTACATCATATATTCAGTGTTATAAGACCGAGTTTGACTGTAATCTTACAAGAGAAACATACATTTTGCTAAGTTCTCGACAATATTTTATGACTAATAAGAATCCAGGCCTGAGTGTTTTTTAGTAGTGACCATGAAAGCCTCCTTACGGGTTGGTCGGTATCTTTTCTGCCAGGCCGAAGTCTCCCACCACTGCTGAGTAGGTGTTGTCGTCACATTTGATCAGGCAGTTCTGTGAATGCAGAAACCCATAAACATGAATGTTTATTTGAGGAAGCTGTGTCACAGACAGACGTTTTGTGGATTAGCAATATCCTCGACTTCCTATCTGAACTCTTCCACCTTTAGTAAACTTTAGATGACATGACACCCATCAAGTCTGGACTCTTCCTCGTCACCATTTACCATATATCAATATAACCCAAACATCCTGATGCACAAACCCCAGTACGTATAGTGTTGACATCACCTGCACGTCCCCGTAAACAACGCACAACAGTGACATTTGGTAGTCACAGCTTCTTAGATGAGCTGAGTGTTAATGATCTATGTGCTCACAGTTTATTTATACATGTTGGTCTAATTGGCGCAGCACTATAAAGCAGGAAATACAAACATGTTGCTATGGAAACATCAGTACAACTTCTACAACATATGATTACAGCTACAGTTGGAAGAGGAAAGTCAGCATAGCAAGAAATACATACAAATAAATAAAGAGGATGTTGCTTTGTTTGTGAACTTCCCCGACTGAAGTATGAGTATGAATAAATTCACTCTGTAATAATTTGAGGAACTATGATATGCAAAAGCTGTGAGTGCACAACTGAACCCTACAAAATAAGTCTCCTGTTGTTGTTTCCAGTGAAATATACGAGTTAAACTTGACTTAAATTTCTCTGTACACTTGTTTATCCCTGTACAGAAGAAGAAGTGTTGGCTGAGGGGGAACTAAATAAGATTTTACAGCAGAGAGCAGACTGTCCCCTCGCAGTGCCAGCATGGCTGTGGCTCAAGTTGGAAAGCGAGAAGCTGCTTGGGACATAACTTCCCATCTGACAGTGACAGTGAGGTTAGCGGGTGAAGGAATAAAAGAGGGTGGAAGTGTGTCAAGAAGACATTTGACATTATAATTTGGATCAGTTATTTACATCTATCAAAGTCTTATGAACAGATACAGCTTTGATGTCATGGGACAATAAGAAGAGACAAGAACTATCATTACTAATTCATATTTTCAAAATGAAAAGTCAAAGACCACCATCTGCTACAGTCTCCTCTGCATAAAAGAAACACATCAGGGCTTCTTACATCTCACTTCTCTTCAAACTAAATAATGAGCTGAGTTTATCTTCTGTTAAACACTAGTTTGTTTTGATAGAGTCACAAGCAGACCTGCACTCAGAGCTAAGGTTTCTCCTCCTAATGAGCAATCAAGCAGGGCGGCTGACCTTGGAGGTGAGGTCCCGGTGGAAAATGCCTTTGGAGTGTAAATATGCCAGACCGCTGGCGATCTCGCAGGCTAGTTTCACCCTGGTGGGCCAGCTCAGGTGTTTGTTGCTGTCGAGAAGCTGCTCCAGGTTTCCACCATTGATGTACTGCGGGAAGAGGAAGACACACACATGAATAATACATTACACGAGACTGATGCACGGGCACGGGAAGCTCAAATTTCACGCTGAGAAAATGTAAAATTTTAAATTGTTCTGGAGGCAAATGCTTGGATTCATATTGCAAAACAGCTGATTTTGAATAGTTAATGTTCTTGAGAGCTGGAAATGCTCCGCTCTACTCGAAAGTGACTGCGTAGGTCACTGTAATGATGATCTGTGGAGATATCGAATGACTTTCAAGGGAATTAGATGCTCAGTTGGTGTGAATACTCCAATCATAGCAACGTAACACTTTTCCGCTGCCAGTAGCAGAAACAGCAGACTGAGTAGCTGGCTGTAAAATTCATCGGTCACCTGGTGCTCTGACTCACTCATTACAGTATGTCAGTAAGATATACAAACACACTGAAGCTCCAAAGAGGTGACTGACTAACGGCGTTACTCAGACTCACAGAATAGATTAGTAATTGGTTGGTAGCTTCGGATACAGACTGTCTGCCTGGTGGGTTTGCTGATGTATCGACCATTTGGCTGCACACAGTCTGGCCCGCAGCCTGTTCGACTGGCTGTGACCGAGCTTCCCGATACATGAACCGTCTGGGCCACTGAGTCGGCTGAAGAGTGGGCAGCCAAAAGGGCAAATCAGCTCAGCGGGTTTACAAGTGTCCGGGGGTCCTTCACTTTGTCTGTCAGCTTTGATCCATAAGAACCTGCCTGACCTCGCTGCTTGCATGCAAACCCACAGACGCACTAATCCCGTGTCACATATCACGAACAAAAGTAGTTAACAAGAGAGAGCTCAGATGGGATAAAGAGATGGTCTGGTTTAGCTCTGGTTATTGGGATGAGTGACAGGCACAGAATCCGAACAAAGGGGGGAGGTCTTCACTCACTCAGTTCAATAAACGGGGACTTCTGGTCAGATTAATACTAATTTTCAACTAATCTATTATCACACAATGAATTTCACCCCGGAGCTGCCTCACTACAGCAAAACGCATGATTTCATCCAAACTGCATTTCATTTTTTACAGCTGATCTGCAGTCACACCATCTCTGCTTTTAAGTTCCTCTGTGGTCATTTTATCTGCACAGTGAGCTTTTATTTAACACTGTTAAGTAAAGAACTAGATCAGTTTAGCATCCAAATGACAAGGATTGCATCAAAAGACAAGCAGAACTTATTTATTTTTAATCTGTAGCATGTTAAAGATCTGACTTGTTGCTAAAAATAAACCTTGAAATTAAACATATCAGCCCTGAAGAACCTGCTGTGCAGAGAGTTCAGGAAGTTATTGTCAATGCAAATATCCCAGACTTCTCTTGAGTCATCTCTCCAGGCTGCATGTCAGCAAACATGCACTGAGGTCATTCAGAGTTGTTTTCATGTTTGTGTGTTTTTTTTTCTTTTGTACTTGTATGTACAACATTGTTCCTCACAACAGTAGTTACATTAATCAATCTCTTTGCTTAACATGCACTGCTTGGATTTAAGATTAAGAAGGTTGCATGTCAGATCCTGCGAGAGCTTCTGCAATCTTCCCAGATCACCCATATATCACAAACTTCCTCTTTATTCCATCCCACATGAACAATCTGAGCACTTATTGTAATATTTTAATTTTACAAAGTAATTAAAAGTTTAATATCTCTTCTAAATTGTGCAAAAAGGTCTTACTGGAAAGAAAAAGATGAGACAAACCTTAAATAGTCAAGAGATTTCTTTGTGTTGATACATGTGCCTGCACCCTATAGATTGAGCTCCCTTTAGTTTTACCCTTAAATGTCCTGTCACACACTCACACACACACATATACACACCCCAATTCAAGACATCAGAGGATTATAGTATTTGTCCAGCAAATTCCTCAGTAGCCACAGAGTTCAACATCTGCTGTCTGCCTTGTTGGGGTTTAGAGGGGAGAGGAGGAGGACAACAGGAGAAAACTCCACTGGAGACAATTAAAGCTCAGACTAATCCAACTTCCCTTCTTTATCATCTCGTTTACGATTTTAGACACACTTATTCTCACACTCATGCAATATGCAGCCAGCTAACAAAGCGCACTTGTTTCAAAATTCAAATCACACACTTTTGCGGGAGGAGTGCACCTGCTGTGTCAAGTAAAAACAGTCGTATTCAAATAAAGCCTCTTACTCAGGCATGTTTTTTTTTTTTTTCTTTCCCCTGGAATTTGCTTTATCCTATTTGTGGAGTTACTGATATGCCACAATAATGACCGAACAAAGCACATGTTTGCGCCTTGTAAGTACCTCGCCGTTACCGTGGTGTACAAGGTAGAGATCTGAGGAAATAGGAAACACACGGCTCGCTGCCACCGCGTCGGAAGTTGCTCGGCTGCAGCGTCGGTGTTTCAGGTTAAGGAGCCTGGAAGGACTCGAACAAAGAACCCTTGTTTGCTGCTGGGAGCAGCTTCAAACAGCAGTGTAATCCTGCCATGGGTCGTGACTTATCATTAGCCCAGATTATGATTGCGGTAGCATTTCCTACGAGGTGCATTAAATTGAAGTTCAGCAGAATGAGGTTTCATGTTCTCTGGATCATTCTACATCCTCCAGGGTCCTGAAAGGTTCATTCTCATTTAGTGATTACAGGCTGGTGCTAACTGTGGAAATATTTACCTGATCAGTGCAAAATGTGCAGTTTTATCTTTTTTAAAAATTAGTTATGCAAAATCTAAAATTAATATTTGTCATTCTCAATGTTGGTGTGAATGAGGAAGTATTGCTTTACTCATCTATCCATCCATCTTCTACACCCACTCAGGTTATCGGGGGACTAGAGCCTATCCCAGCTGGCAAAGGGCAAGAGGTACACCGTGGACAGACTACCACGGTGTCTATTGCAGGGCCCTAAATCTTTATTATCATTATTATTTGACTGACTTATATGGTTTTGGTCATTTAGTTACTTCCACATTTACCCACTTTTATCTCGAATCAACATAGTATTCAGATTCTGATATTTGCAACAATAAAAAATGTTCAAATATCAAAATGTTGGGTCCTTTGATGACACTAAACCTGAAATTCAACTTTTCCACTTCTTAAAATATTCATGTTTTTTCAGCAAATTCTTATGATTGAACTAAATGGATGAAGTATTCAAATCCTACTTTTTTCAAACCTTTTACCAATTTTAACATGAACATTTTTCTTTTCTTTTTTACTTTTTAAAAATGTTGTTTTGTAACTGTTTCAGGTAACTGCCTTTTAAACTCTTTAGCTTTTTTCCCCCAACTTTAATGCTTCTTCAAATCTGTGATCACTTCAGCTTTTTTAAAAATCTCCAGATTTTTTCCGCATTCTGCATTTTCAGCAGGCGTTGCATTCACGTCCAACATCACTTACTCAGAGTTGCTGAGCTGAGTTGAAAGGGCAACATGCCTCGTCTCTTTTGCATGTTTCACACTATGTGGATTTGCGTGTGTGTGTGTGTGTGTGAGTCAGTGAGTTTGTGGAGGTAGCCCGGGGCCATGCAGTAACTTCATTCTCTGTTTCCTCTCAGCTCGGCCTCATAGTGGGAGTCAGGTAACAAAACACCACGAGCCCGCTACCAGGGTCAGAGCATTGAGTTTGGTCCTGACACGACACAACAGGATCTGTTTATGGTGCAGCAGGAAAACAAGACCCACCACAGTGTGTATGTATGTATGTATATACATGTGTGTCTCACAATGCTATTCCACTTTGCCACTACAGAATAAGAGTCTGTGTGTGTAATTTTGGTATCTTAAGATGTGCTCTACGCAGCTACAGAGGACTCAGCTCTGTCTTTGTTTGTCGAGGCTACAATAAGCACATTCACTGTGCAGCACAACACATAATTAAGAACATGTGTGTGAGTCTGGGAGCATCTTTAACAGCGTTTGCTTTCTTCAGATGGAGAAGGAGTTTTAATACTGTTTGTCCACATATACACGTATTTTACCATTACATGTGAACTGAAATACAACTGTTTACAGAGACACTGGTGAAGTATATGTGTGTGTTTGGACATGTACAAGAGTACATTCATCAAGAATTCATTTTTATACAATTACTTCTAAACAATAACTTCTACTTTTTGCAGATTCATTTCTTAACCAATCACATGGGCCAGGACATTTTAATGAAGTCAAGTTCCCTTTTTCTTATTTGTTTGTCCATAAAAAAAAATGTCTAACTTTAAAAAAAAATTATAACTTTACTTTAAAGAATGATTTAATAGCAGATGATTAGTCAACCAGTTATTTCAGCCCAAAAATAAATGTTTCTTTATGAAATTAATTTACAAAATAAAGGTTTTAAACATACAGCATCTGTAAGGAATATCACCAGGGTTTATGTTTTGTGTGGATATTCCCTTGTGCAATATTAGAGCCAAAAAACAAAGCAAAATCCAAACTAATTAGTTAAGTAATTGTAGGAGGAGCTAGTTAATAACCCAACGTCACATTAATTCTGTTTCAGGCTAAATCTGCCCTTTATACCTCTCACTTCTCTCTGATTTCACTCTGACCTTTTGTACAACTCACCCTCTTGTTCACTCGCCAAATATATCAAGTGCTTATCGGGAATTTTCTGTGACTAATTAACGATTATCACAACCTCTGAATTATATCCGCCTCTTTCTCAATCCCCCTCTCTCACACACACACACACACACACACACAGAGGAACATACGCAGGTTAAATATAGGGCGCCGTGAGGCTTGAAAACACTGCTCGCTGTAAACCCCAACGGAGTCCTAACATTTAGCATCTCTGGAAAATTTTATTAGCTGCCTGTATCAAATTCTCCCTCCTTCTCTCTTACACACAAACACACAGTTTAAGTGTTATGAATACTTCGAGACATTCAGTTCTCTTGGTTTCCCACAATTACAGGCTTGTGTGCTACTGTGTTGAGTTCAGGGATGACGTGATGTTCACCTGAAAGCAGGAACATGGAGAAACTACAGTACAGTGTACACACCAAGCACTAGAACAGAAGTGCACCAGTGCTCTGCCTTTCATTAGCCACTGAGACACTTTGATCTCGTGTATCATTAGTTTGTCCTGAAGCTTTAATGTGAAATAGTCTTTTTTTGGTTTCTCTTACCTCTGTTAAAGCGTGAAGCTGGCCCTCATGGACACACACTCCTTTAAACCTAAGGAAAACACACACAGAAGAAATGCAAAATGAAACTGTTGGTGAATATTTGTGTGACAATATCATGATTTACAGTCGAAGACAACACAAGGACGTTTGTTAGAATTTGACTGAAGTTAATTTGATTACAGTAGTGAGGCTGACAAACAGAGCAGGCTTCTTCTCCTCTTTAGTTTCTCCAGCAGACTGCACAAAAAAAAAAATGGATGACGTGATGTCACCCGTTGGTTTGTGGTTTTACATTTTGAAGCCAGGAATTTATCATTTGAATGTCGCCATGTTGGTTGTTTGGAGCCAGAAATGACCATATTTGGACATGAAGGGAGGAGTGAGGAGGCGGGTCTGACCCTTGAACCTGAACCACCTGAATGTGAATGAGTAGAGCTCAGGTCGTGTCTTATTGGAGACCAGACCTCGGGCTCAGGTGAGAGTGGGTCATCCACACATCGTAAGGTTGGTGGTTCGATGCCCGGGTCCAGCTGTCCACATGTGGAAGTGTCCTTTGGCAAGACACCGAACGAACAATCAATTGATCAATAGAGAGAAGAGCTGACTTTAGCTAATAGCATCAGAAAGACTTGTGGGAAAAATTTTTGAATTGAAGTCAATTGGCGACAGAATTTTTTTGGAGCCATCAGAAATATTTCACTTTTTCTGGATTGGCTTCACTTGTGTGACCCGGTGGCTTCATCCATTTCTACCATGTCCAGAATCTAAGGTTTCTCCTAGTTCAATCACTTGCTGTGTACCGTATGAACAGATTTAAATACAAGTATCAAAACAAAAGCACTCGCATGACCTTTTACTGCTGAGAATAAACAGAGAAAGCAAGAAGAATAGTTAAGAAACGATTAAAATTCCAGTGGACAAGACCAGACAGGTGTGGACTGTGAGACTGTCTCTTAACAGGAAGATAATAACAGCTCAGTTGCTTCACCTGCATTCCTCCCATTTCTCCCTCTGCCTTGCCTATCAATTTCTCAACTCTAAATACACATAACTCGATTTTTCCACAATGCTCTTTCACTTGTTTGTCCACCACTCTGACACAATGGATGTCATAATAAAGAAAATCTCCCTCCCACTATGGCCAACTTAAAAAAAAAGGAGAAACTGGTTTAATTGAGCTTGATTCCACTTCTTTTTTTTTTCTACGATGCGTTTATGTAGAGCAACATGTGAAGCAACTTTGTTTACAAGCTGCTTTAAAGGCCTCATCATTCTGGAGGCAATGAAAAAGGTCAACTTTGTGGGTCCCTGTTTGATTTCAGCTAACAATGACCCCCTCAGTGTCTGCTTGTTAGCGCACACACACACAATCCACCAGGCATGCCCAACAAAGATGGCATTGTAGAGATATTGCAGCATGTATGTGCACATTCATAAACACACACTCTCCCACCAAGAAGCTCGGAGCAGAACGTGAAGTGTTTACTACAAAAGGACAAAAAAACAACAAAGCAGATCTGGTGCATTGGTCAATCTTATCTAAATAGCTGTAAAGTTTTATTTTCGGTGCTAAATGTTTTATTATCCTGTTGTAAAATGCAAGGCCAGTTCATTTATATAGCACAATATAATCATACAAGTGTTTTACATAAGCATGAGTAGTGCCTTAGGATAAAATAAAATACTAATAAACAAAAAAAGTCAACAACAGTGTCCAATAAAGTAGTTTGAAATTTAAAAAATCAATTAACAGGGAAGCAGGACAATTTTTTATTTAGATTTTACAGCAATTAAACTTGAATTTAAGGTCATCAGGAGGCTGTATTTAAACGCACTAGTAACTAACTACTTCCTGAACGACTTGGTTTAAGTTCAATGAGTTTTTAAGATCAAAATATTAGTTAACCCCTTAAGTCCTGAGCTCTTATTTTGAAATTTCAACTATAGAAAAACACCAGAAACAAGTCTCAGGGGTTTAAAAGGTAACAGTTCTGCACTGTACACATTACTCTTGTTGGAAAAACTCACTTGATTACACGTGAAGTTTACAGTGTTGATTACTGAATTCAAGTGTTGGACTCCTCAGTTTTGTTTACTTCATTTAACCATCAACAGTTAACTGTAAGTACGGTGAATAAAAAGCGCTGCAACTTCTACAAGTCGAGGCTTTGACGTGACCGAAGATTCAACTTTTTGTGCTTCAGGGTTTGAGGTGGAAAGGTAATCAACCCTCATTACTGCAGGAAGTGCCATCTCCTCTTTAGTGTGATTAAGAAAAAAAAAAAAACATTCAATATTATACAGCACCTCTGAAAATTGTTTGGTGTTGATGTTTTCAAAAAAATATATGAAAGAGAAACAACAGAAAACAGGCAACAATGCAAACGTCACTTTCTAAGCACAGGTGTAACCGGGTGAAAGGGGCTTTGCCTAATTCGTCCCAACAATCACTGACCGGAATAGCTGAAAAATTAACATGATTGTTCGAAGCCTCTGCCTTTATTCCCTTGTGACACAGAGGGTCCTCCTTGCTTTTTTTGCCTCCAGGCATCTGGTACAACTCTAACAGGAGCTGGCGGTTCAGAAAATCCATTGTTAATAGGCTCTGTGTTTGACACAGTTTCTCGCCAACCCCAAAGGAAACAGGTCACAACCACAGCCTCATGAGCAAGTGACAGAAGAGGAAGGTAGAGGAGGTGAAGGGGGAGGTTGACAGAAATATATTTAACTATGACCAAACAGTCAGGTGTCAGTGGAAATTCAAGCTGTAAGATGTAACGTCATTAATGTGGAAACAACAATTCATTCCACTTTGAATATGAACTCAAATATAAAAAGATGTTACATGAATTTCACTATACATAATCAGTTTGTTACACCAGAGGTAATCCCATGTGCTGACATTGAAGCAAAGTGGAAAATGATCACATGATTTTGCTCGATTTGTTTTATAAGCTAAGCCAGTGCCGTGGTGACCAACCTGAGTATGTGTGGATGACAAAGCCGGTTCATTAGCTGGACCTCTCTCAACATGTTAGCTCTGTTGCTGCTGAGCTTGTTCATCTTCAGAGCCATAACTTGGTCTGACGCTCGATGACGTACCTGTAGAAAAACAGTGATATAAATATGTGTTTCATGTCTTTTCAACACCTTAATCAAAATGTGTTCGCTATAATCTGATGGATAGAATTGTATAAATGACCACATCTACAGAGTTCTTCTGTAGTTATAACTTATCAAAAATATCTGACTCATGCAGAAAGAAAACAGAGGAAGCTGAAAAATGAGGCAGCACATAAACGAGAAGTGAAATGAGGTCGGTCGCTGCTGACCGGCCACGACAGAGTACATGTGTCAATGCAGAGCTGCACAATCAATTTTGTATTATTGTACATTGGGATTTTAGTTTCCATCTCATTGTTAGACAGTTGTGACATCACCGTCCATTTATCCACTGTTGGCTGGAGCCTTTCCCAGCCTGCTTTGGGTGAAAGACAAGCGAGCGCTGCAGACAGGTCATGGCATAATGACAGCTCTGAACCCTTTCCTGGTGAGGCTTAAAACAGCACACACACACTCCTATAATGATATCACAAGCGAGGGAAAAACAACCATTTCTTGGTCACAGCAAAATCCAAGTATTGACAGATGAATATATAAAAAGGCCAAGGAAAAACTGGGGCAAGCAATGTTTTGTATTCAGGAGTAAATTTAAAATTCAAATTCTTTTGTTAGAGTAATTCCATATATGCTGACATTTCCTTTCCAGAAATAACTGCAGTGCATTTCACTGGATGAAAAAGCCTCTAAACACATTTAATCTCTCTATTAAAGCAAATATAAATGATAGTTTTATAATAAATATTAGGTGCTATGAAAAAGCAGAAGGCCCCCACACTACCTATTCATTGCCTTTTAAATAGTAACAGTCTTCACGCTGCAGGTTTTAGAGTTTCCTCAACACAGCATGTTAATTACCAAGAATCTGAGTTCTGCTGAATACACCCATGCACACACGCAAATAGGAAATATCAACCTGGAAACCACAGAAGGCAGCAGAGAAAACGACTGAGTCGCTGCAGACACATTTATCTACTTGCTAACTCATTTCCTGATGGCGGATTTTAGTCCAGTACTTTGAAAATATACCCCCCTCTGTCCCCAAGACATAAGACACGACTGAGACAAGTGTTGAAGATGGGAAATGATTCAGAGGTGTCATGCACACATGCAAAACAGAGCTGCTTAGTGGCACGTTAGTATGACAGCTATGCTACAGGAAGAGCTGCTAGCATGATGCTAAGCTGTGGAGAATGATTACCGTATTTTCCGGACTATTGAGCGCACCTGTTTATAGGCTGCTATTGAATTTACTCCAACAGTTTCATGTGGTCCACTCTGACCGGGTCTGATGTGACAACGCTAAATGTATCGGCGGCACGGAGCTTGCTAGCTTGTAAAACGCTAACAAACTTTGTGTTGTCGATTCATGAGCCACACCGGTGTTTAAGCCGCAGGGTTCAAAGCGTCGAAAAAAGTAGCGACTTATAGTCCAGAAAATACGGTATTTATGATTACAAAAACAAAACTGTGTCCATTCTGTTCCACTTCCTTTTACACTTATTTAGGTTTCTTAATAAACAAACGGAGCCAGTGTGACCTCAGTGACCCTCACATTTTAATTTAATAAGGACTGCTGTAATGCATAATTATTTGAAATCTTTGCAAGATGGTGCACCCCCACCCCCCCAAAACTCTCCTCTTGTTTTTTCATCATAAGCTGGTGTAAGAGTTTGGAATTTAGCTGGGAGTGTACCTAAGAGCTGTCATCTGGGATGTAGTTTGATGGCAGATGAGAGCTGCCATTGCAGCACCCTCCAGGTGCCCTCAGGGCTAAATGGATGGCTACAACATGGCACTTTCAGAAGGTGCTTCTTCGCTCTGATTTGTCTTCACTTGCAGTGTTTTTCCTGGCATTAGCAGACGCGTCTGTTTTGAAATGCACCATTCCTTTAAACTTTCACTGTCCCGGCATCTCACTGACCTTTCACTGTTTGTGAATACTGTATAGGAACGTGGAAAGACTGAGTACAACAGTGTTACTGGTGTGCGCTGTATTGAATCGTAGCTGTTTGGAAGAAGTTTAAGAAATACTCGGATGAGCTTCCTCGTCCTCATTTCCAGCGATGACTGACATGCTTGAAATCACTGAACTCTTCACTCCTTAATTAGAGATAATTCCTAACTCAACTTCTTTGCTCTTGTTTTTGTTTTTTTCTCTTTTATGAATACAATATATTCATTCAATTAACTATTGCAGACAGTGGAAACTTGTTAAATTGAAATATAGTCAATCAGTGCTAACAACCACTCACTGAGAATCGCTGTGATGTGGATGATCTTCCTGATTCTGTTGTTTTGACTACAGCAGCTCGCGATGCATCTTTTGAGTTTTTGATTGGTCTTTCACTGGAGTTCAGTCTTTTTCCCTCTGTGGCCTCAGCAGGGAGCGAAGTGGTGTGTGGAAGCATGTCATCCCCTGATTTCCTTTTAAAAAGCCGACCCTGATGCTTTTAAATGCATCATCAAGGCAATGGGCTGTCCAAGTCGGTTACAAGTTAACCAAATAAACACTGACAATGAAATTAATAATGCATATTGTTTGCGAATGCCTCAGCTGGATGATTTGACTGATGTATGCAAAGATGGTAATTTATTGAAAGTAAATTCATGTAATTGTGCAGCGGAACTTGATGAAGCAAAAGAAGGTGTCAGCACGGCTTCCATCATCATCAGAAGAAAGAAATCATTAAAGAGCAAAAACAAATCCAACTTCAAAGGACGGTGCAGAACAAACACTTATTTTATGGATGTGTTTCATTTAGACCAAAGTTCAGAACGGTTGTTATGGTAAATATGTCAGATTTGTTGTTAGTTGTTTGTGGATGTGATAGTTTTGGTTTATTTATTTTTCTCACAGTCCACAGGGATGTAAATGCTCACTCTGAACATATCAAAGTAGTCAGTGTAAATTTGATTTGAAGATCAGGGGGAACAAGAGCTAAAATGTAGTTGTCATTGTCAGGACGTATTTCCACAATGAGAAGCTCAAGTGGCAAGACAATCACAGCGCCCAACTTGGTAAAAATAGTTTACAACTACACTTGTCTGTTTAATAATTATGATGTCAGCAAAGTGACACAGTGTAAAATTGATGCATTTCGCTGACTGGTTTCAAGGAGCAGAAATAGAAAACTAATTTTCAGTGTTGTGCCAAGTACTGCTGTTATGTACTGTCAGTCAAGTACAGACGTGTATGCTGAAAGGGAATACATGTTTACGTATGTACTGCACATTTTTAGAGCATCAGTTAATATAATTTGGACCTGATTTGTTGACCTCTGCGGCTGCTAGATCCCTGAAGACTGTTTTTATACAGTACAGTATGGGAGTACATCCACACACAAGGTCATTCATTCTTAATTTTGCTGGATATGTTCTTGTAAATATCTAAAGCTTTGATGATTTGTTAATTTTGGAATAAAACAAAAAAACAGCCATTCAGTTCTGTCTGATATCTGTAATGCAATGTGCTACTTTTGAAACTGCCCATAGGATATATGTAGGTGTAGGTTTCTTTTCCATATTGCTCCTCATTGCTTTGTGCAAACATTGACATAGGTCAAATTCCCCAGGAACAATTATTTCAAGGTGGCAGGATGTTATTATGAGTGTCTCTCAAGAACATATGGAATACAAACCCAACACAGCACTACACTGTCATCCTTTAAAAGTTATAGATTTTAAGTAATCGTTACAGGTGTCATATCATTTTGTATATAATCATTAATAACACTAAAGATGTGCAATATCTGACACAAAAGTACCTGACACTGTGTATCATGTAGTACAGTTCAACACCACCAGAACCACTTCCCTCGTTGTGACCGTTGTGGTATTTAGAAATTTTCAACCCATTCAAAATCATACGCTGATAGATCACTTCATTAGTGTTGTGTTTTAGTGCACAAGCATAGACTGTATATAGAGTGGATGAAGCTTACGTGACGCCACCAGTTGGTTTGTGGTTTCTGAAGCCAGGGGTTGGCCTTTGGTCGCTATGTTGGTTGCTTGGAACCAGAAGTGACCATATTTGGATAGGATGGGAGGAGTGAGGAGGTGGATCTGACTCTTGGCACTGCAGGACACTGCCCAGTTTCTATGAGATTCAACTTCAGGTCAAGTCTCATTGGAGACCAGGCCTGGCGATCAAACGAACCACGCCTTTAAATATTCATCTTTTTAAAACCTAATATGTACATTTTTTTCTCACATGGACCACCAGATCACTAATAACAAGAGTTGACTTTAACATCAGAATGAAAAAAATTTCTGAATATTTTTTCAGAGATTTTGGAGCCAGCATCTAGTGGCCATTGGGAGTATTGCACTTTTTCACACTCCCCCATTGTGATCATTTTGAGCCGTGGTTGCTTTGTTTGTTTTTTCATACAGTGCACAACACACACCATCAGAGGTCAGGAATGATAAAAACAACTGGTTGAACGGGCCAGCAGCCGAGCATACAAAGACAGTGATACATCCACAGTGAGGAATAGACGACTCCCTCTGTAAAAACCACACTGGCGAGAATTTAAGGCAATTTTTTGGAGGGAGATTAGGTTTGAAAAGGTATCAGATATTGTTTTTGGATACCCCTGTAATTACAGTCTACTACAGTGAGTGTTAAATTATGGCTTGTTTGTAAGCCTTATGTTGCTAGGCTAGCCAGTGTTTTGAAGTCAGCTTATCGTTGTGTCTGTCAGTGTAGCATATTTTGCTGCCATAAAAGAAATAATTGTCCTCACTGCAGAAATTAACCAACAAGAAAATTTGCCAAGTGTACTGTCAGAGAGGATGACTTCACATAGATAGTCTGAAAAATACTGTCAGAGAAAATGAGGCTTACCACTTCAAGAGTTGGACAGAAAGAGTGCGAGTCTGTGACAAGATACACAAATGTGCATATTACCTTACTTCATGTTTCATTTGGCCTATTTCTCTCCCTTGTCCGGCCAAAATTCCTGCACCTATCAGCCAAGCATAATGACCATTAACTAAAGCCAATTCCTTTCAACATAAACTGAATATTATAGCCTTTTATGAAGGTGTAATTTATTGCAGAGCGGTTGCACTGCCATGCTTTACTTTAGGTCTACCTGATGATACATTGGCTACTGAGTGTGCTGCATGTGATAATGCAGGAATTAGGATTACTGCAAATAAATTTTGCATTTTACTTTTAATAGTAAAATGGGCGTGGTTAGTCAGCTACACAGCAAATTCTGGTCTTTGGGATAAACTCCATGGGAGCTAAAATCAAGTCAATTTAAGTAGATAGATAGATAGATAGATAGATAGATAGATAGATAGATAGATAGATAGATAAAACTTTATTAAACCCCATTTGGAGAAATTCAAATGTCCGGCAGCAAACACACCAATACAGACGTTAAATCACACAAGTAATAATAGCAAGTAATAATAATTTTGATCTGTTGAACCGTTCAGTGTACATGCGAGACCATCAAATACACTCAAGGAAAGGGTTAAAGTAACTCTTTCCACAGTTGATCTCTTAACTCTTTTCAGGAGTTAAAACTTGACTCTTCTGGGAGCTAAAGAAACAAATCTCATGTAGAGTAACATACAACTCTCACCTGGAGTTCATTTTATATGAACTCTGTCATGTTAATATTTTAGGTGTGGGTGAGGGTGAACATTTAATGGAGTTCATATTTCTATTTGATTTTATTTTTAACTCCACGAACTACCTCAGTAACTACCTACATGACTAACTATATGACAAGACAACATTTACCTACAACGGTAACATTCCCATTAGCCACTGCAGCTGAACAATCCAATCAGCAGGGTCAGCGAGCGCTACAATATTTTCTTTTTATATTTCTGTTCATCATATGGTTTAACAGACACAAAATTTAAAACAGCATCACAACTTTGCTGATATTAGAAAAAGACAAAACAAACATTTTAAAAGGTGTTTACTGCTTTTGCCTGAAAAATTAGCCTGGGGGGGGAACTCTTTTGCATACAACTGTATATGCAATAAAGGTTTTCTATTCAAATATGTACAATGTGTATGAAGCTACCTACATAGCTGATACCAGCAGCTCCAGCAGACATGTCCTCCTCTGGGGCCCTCTGCACCGACCTCCTCATCCACAACTGGCTCCACAGGCCGGACACCGTCTGCTGCTGAGTCTCTGTTGCCCACCATCCAGCTCATTCTTCAGAACCTTCTCCAGGAGGTCAGGGAGGAAGGCATGGCATACAACATAAGCACTACTATTACTATTACCACTACTATTACTAGGTGCTGCTTGGTATATTGAACATATGCAGAAAACATGAAGGGTTCCAAGTGGTCTGCAGTTTGTAATCTGTGACTAAAGGTAAGGGCTCAGATCAGAAAGTCCAAAGCACCTACAGTTACGCTAGCCCCCAGGCGTCCACCTTGAGTCTAACGCTGTATTCAGACCGGATGCATCACCATTCGCGCTGCTTTTACCTGTTGTTGAAGTCCCAGAAACGAAGAACAGCTGCTCTACTTCCTGGTACACATTTCAAGTTGCGTGATAAAGCTCTGGACAGACACAGACAGCGACAATAAACTCGTCCTCCATTACTGTTCGGTGACGTCTGAGATATGGCCATACCACATGATGTGAATTTGTCGCTCGAGTTAAAACTTTTTGAACTTGCGCGACTGTTGCATCTAATCGTGCGAGACACTGTCAGATGTCTGTGTAGAGACATCCAGGCTAAACTTAAGAGAAAACGACAAGAAATGGAGATTGAAGTTAAACACAGAACCCTGAGATCCAGAAACTGAAAGGAGAAGTAATCTAAGTGATGATTTCAGTGCACACTGACCATGACTTTAATACAGCCTATTAACCATTGTTACTTTTTCTCTCTCAAGCTCCAAACTGACAGGTGATAGCTGCAAAATAAAATAATAAAAAAATACTAAACATTGTAGTGTCCTCCCTTTTTCATGAATGTCTAGTTCACTGTCTAGTTATTGTTCCAGTGAAGTGTAATACTGAAGAACCACACTGTGTGCCACCAATGCCAGATAAAATAAACATACACATTAAAGAATGATGTCACCATCCTTTATTAAAGGACAGGCTGAATCAAAAACATTAACAGGAAAAAAATTTACATATTCATCAAACCTCATGTGCCGTGCTGTACCTCATGTGCAGTTCATGTGGTGATCTCTTGGCTTCAAATGTCTACAAACCAACAGGTGACGTCACATTAGCTTCATCCATTATATCTATGGTAGGATCACATATAGTATTTTGGAAACTGACTTTGGTGACTCTTAAAGGTAGTATTAAAAATTACTGCTATGCTACTACAATTTAAATGATAACTTTTTGTCTTTTATGTTAAAATACTGTTTGCTAGAAGTCGGTTTTTTATAGACATATTGTAATTAGATGGCCGTTGTCATTGGTCATGATGTCTCTGAGGTTGTGTTGATGTTTATGATTGTTTATTCAAGATCTCAAGAATGTGAATGAAATGCATGTTACAATGGAGCCACTCATGTTTTCATGGGAAGACAGGAAGTCATAAATAGCACGCTACTTTTTTTTGTTCTTCCTCTTCCTCACACTTGCCTTTCTGAAAATATCTTCATCCAGGTGGGCTCTATGTATTTTAAATATGAAATGATGACTGCAAACAAATCACCCTTAACTTTGCTCATATCTGCACTCACATCAAAATGGCCTATTTCTGGAAGGGTCTGTCAGACAGAATGTGACAATTGATGCTGAATATTAATAAAGAACACCATATGTTCTGGACAAATATTATCCATGCATTATTAAATGTGATTTCCTGTGTCAGCCGTTAATTAATGCTTGTTAAAACATAATAAAAGAATGAGATGTTAGACATGATTAAAGAAATTGAAGTTTGTTGTAAACACAGAAATCATATAAAGGGTAATGAGATAAAAGAGAATAAATTATTGTCAGTTAGTGTCTTTTACATTCTTTGTGGGCCCTGGTAAGTGAGCTACTTCTGATTGAAGGAGTCTTTGTTGTAACTAATTTGAATATTTGAATCGTTTGCATATTAAACATACTGGCATTTAAAAGATGGTGCTGTATGACTCTATGTCTGCATTGCATTGGGTTGGGTACATTGAAATGTTGCTTTGCTGCCCACCATCACATCATATTCTCTCAGTAAAGGTGTCACACTTGAGTGTATGAAGGGTCCAAATGCAGGCAGACAGACCAAGCAGGCAGAGGCAGTTGGTTAATTTTAATGATAAATAATGACTGAGGCTTACAGGCAGGTAGACAGACATGTACACGTTTGAATACAGACAACTGCCAGGAATAGGTGCAGGTAATGGCTGGGATGCAGTGGTGAAAAACAGCACTCCCCAACTGACAGGAAGTGAGTGTAACTGGACCAGTTTGAGTAGTGCCAGGACTAATGGTGAAATGGGAACTGGTGTGGAAGTGGGCAGAGAAGGTTAGGTGGGTGGGAAAGGTGAGAAAACAAGGGGTTGATTCAGGACAGGTGGTCAGGGTGAGGGTCAGGTAACCGGGCAAGGATAAGGATAGTTGAGGTGGTATTAATTTTGGTGCTGGTTTTGATTTAGTTTGTCTAGAATAAAACATTTGTCACTTTTAGTGTTTGTCAGTGAAATTGTGTTTGAGTTTTAAAGCAATGTGGTCGCTGTGCCAGGCAGTGGTGTTGAAAGGAGGAGCTGAGCTGCAAGGAAAAGGAAAAGCTCGCTGGTTGTTAGTTGATTTACATCTCTACCCTAAACTCTGCTCATGAACTCTGTGTAATGGTAAATGGTAACTGGAGTACCGTATTTTCCGGACTATTGAGCGCACCTGTCTATAAGCTGCTATTGAATTTATCCGAACAGTTTCATGTGGTCCACTCTGACCGGGTCTGATGTGACGAGGCTAAATGTATCGGCGGCACGGAGCTTGCTAGCTTGTAAAAAGCCAACGAGCTTCATGCCGCCGATACATGAGCCACACCGGTGTTTAAGTTCGAAGAGTCGGAAAAAAGTAGCAGCTTATAGTCTGGAAAATACGCTACATTTATATAGCGCTTTTTTGACCTTAGCTAGGTCCCAAAGCTCTTTCCAAGGCTCCTCATTCACCCATGGCTACAGAGCTGCCATGCAAGGTAGCTAGCCACCATTGGGAGCAACTTGGAGTTCAGTGTCTTGCTCAAGGACACTTTGACATGTGGACAGGAGGAGCCAGGAATCGAACCCATGATCTCCCGATTCATAGATGACCCGCAATGACCGGATGATCAAAAGAGGATTATGGATACAAGTGGCTGAAATTAGTTTTGCTCACCTCACTCTCTGTTATAAGGTTCAGGTTCAGCAACCTGACAGGACCTCCGTCCACACTGAGTGAAGGCAGGTGAGGTAGTTTGCACCTGACACCTGTTGTTGGAGGTTTACCAGGCACAACCATGGGAGGAGATGCCAAGGTTCACCCAGTGACGGGCTGAAGAGATTTTATCTCCCACTTGGCCTGGGAGTGGCTAAGGACATGCCAGAAGGAGTGAGGAGCCAGGGCTAACCCTTGAAGCCGAGGTTCATTGGGGACCAGGCTTGTCCATCAAGCAAACCACGCCTCTAAATCTTAATCTTTTTGAAGCCTAATATCTACTTCAAAACATTGACTGCTTATTTCATGATTCAAAACAACATTTTTTGGAATTTAAGTCAACTGAAGGAGAAGTTTTTTGGAGGGAGCCTCCAGTGGTAGTTGGGAGTATTGCACTTTTTTGAACTTCTGCATTGGTCTTATTTTTGATCCCCACTTGTATCACCCATTTCTATTTAAAGTTAATGACTAATATCTGCTTTACCACCAGATCACTAGTAAGAAAAGTTGACTTGAGCTAATGACATCAGGATGACTTGTGAAAAAAATGTATTGTCTGAGTATTTGAGGATTGAAAATGACAATTCTTGAGTCAACTGAACCAGGGTTTTTTGGAAACAGCATCTAGTGGCTGTTGGGAGTATTGCACTTTGCTTTTTTGCACTTCTGCATTAGCTTCACTGTTGCTTTGTCCATTTCTATTCACGGTGTATGTGCACAACCTTACAAAGTGTTTGAATAATTATATAAGTCAGTGTATGATCTTGTGCATGTTCACTGTTAAAGTTGTCAACCACTCCACATTTCATTCATTTAGCCTGTACACGTGATACCATGACTCGGCTGATCATACAACCTGGCCACAACTGAATAGGCTGGTTTACAGTGTTCCTCTGTCACATGAAGAATTAACATTGGGAGGGTAAAATCACCCATCAGTTTTTCTTCCCTGTCTTTTTGCGTATTAATTTGATTTTAAACCGCCAAACATGGTGTCATGGTTTTCTGACAGGGCCTTGGGAGAGAGTTTATCTCATCATTAATTAAGTATCATATTTCCCTACATGCTGCCTGTGCTTAATTAGGAAGAGGGGGTCATTTGGGAGGGCTTATTAACTGGAACAAATTTGTTAAAGGAAGGAGACCGAGACAGATAAAAGAGAGAGAGGGAGTGAGGGGAGAGGGGCGCCTCTGGGTTCAGTCGTCCCTGACAAGGCTTGGCTTTCGTGATTGATAACTGCACCAGTCACGGCTCGAGTCAAACTGGGAGAGATGAAGGAGTAACTGGGGAAGAAACAGAGGGGAAGAGAGGAAATCTTGGAGGAAGGAGAAGGCGAGGGGGTGGGGAGGG
>OOFC01048445.1:37560-51100 GCA_900323345.1 Pseudochromis fuscus
TTTATAAAAGGGCAAATTTATTATGTTATCAGCTGTTATTACATTATCGGCTGTTATTACATTATTGGCTTCAACATGGCTTCACATCTTTAGTGATTTCAGGAAATTCAAATTAAAACTTATAGCATCAGCAAACGCCTGGTTGATGTTACCTTTATCTTGGATATGGCCTCAGGTTATTGATTTTCTTTAAGATATTAAAACAATTTTCAAAGCTTCAACTTTTTACTTTTGTATTTGTGTATAGTCTTCTTCTGCATAATGTTTGCTGAAGCTGAAACACATGATGTACATTTCTATTTTCTGTACTTTCTGATTTCCACTCTTATGCTTCCATGTTTTTCGACGCTGGTTTCGTCATTGTTCATGTTAATTAAGTTACACCAGTCTTTCGTAAAAAAATAGTTACCTACCAAATATTTCTCTGTGGCAGTGAAGGTTTACTGCTTACACTATCCACACAGTACAACGGAGGGAAATCACGGTTTTCTCTGCGCCCATCTTGGAATGCATAATTAATTGTGCTTTCATGTTTCTTCATGATGCTAATAAAGCAACAATGGTCTTCCAAATCACCTGAAAAATGAGTCCAAGGACAACGGGCATTGCACGGGAAAGGCGTGGCTGTCCACTTTGAGAAACGATGGGACTCAACAACCAAGATTAATGGAACTCAGATGGCTTTTAATTAGAGCAGCTGTGGTCATTAATTATCTGCCCACAACACAAATATTTTTATATTTGGGCAAAGTGTTGATTTATTTGATTTTGTTTGCCGGTGGATCTAGATGAATGAGTCTTCATTTTAAATTTTGCCAGCACTAAAAGAAAAGGAGAGGAGAGAGGAGAGGAATGTGTTCCCAGTTTGCCAGTCTGGTGCGGACATGTTGTTAATGACGGTGCTGTGTAATGTGACAGCAGGCATGAAACATAAAGAGCAATAGTCGGAAATGAGGTGAAGGAATTTTAGGCCTGCTGTCACAGTTTTGTGTCACCTGACCTGTGTAGTATTCTCTACTGTGTAGTATTTGGAAAAGAAATAATCCCATTGATTTAACAAGGTGCTTTCAGTTTGTCTTGGAAGTTAGTTCACTCTCAGTTGTTCACTCTTTAACACCCCCAGACACAGGAAGTACAGTGACGCAAATTCTGCTTTTTGTTCAGAACGTCAGGTGTCAGTGATGCTGTGAAGACAGAGTCACACAATATTTGACTGTTTACCTGTGAACCTGAAGGGGGCTGTGTAAACAGGAAGGTGTCGATGGCAGACAGCCACTGAAGTTGTAAAATGAAACTTTCAGCATGTGACTGAGGGAGGTGAGTTACCAATGTGTGTTCTGGAAGTAAATGATATTGTTATGATACGATATTTGTGTGATAATGTGGAAGTGATCGCTCATTGTATTGAACCTACACTTGATCTCCAGGTTTAACTGTCCAGTTGCAGCTTTACAGATGTGGTTCACTCCCACTGCTCCCATAGCATCGTGTTAGCTGCAGTCAGCATCGTTCTGAGTGGAAACGCTCTTAACTTACTACTGTTCACCAAACAGCAGACAGGCAGTTTCCAGCCAGATGATGAACATAGTGGAGAGGGAGATATTTTCCTCAAGAATCTCTAATGGACTGTTCATGTTAGATCTGTCAGGTTTTTAGAAACATGATGAATGATCATATTCTTGCTCGATGTTTAAGTAAACACTTGCTAACAAGTTTCCTTTATATTCTGGATAGGTTTGGGTTTTTTTTTTTAAAAAAAAAAGCTTCTGCAAGTATAAATATACAGAGTACAAATTAGTTGAGGTGAGATTCAATTAAAAGGGACACTAAATGAACATTTCCGATATGAAGATGTTAAATGAGTTTATTTCTTGAAGCAACATCTTTAAAAAGAGGAGATTCTGTGGAGCTTCCATCAGCAGGTTTGTCTTGTTGTCATGGAGACGTGTGCATAGAATAATGTGAATCAAAGAGTTTTATAAACGAGTCACAGGCAGCACTGGCATCATTTAAGTCGTAAAATTAAATGTTTTAGCTCCTCAGCAACACCACCACAACATGATTGTTTTAGGGTAATGACACAAGGAAATAATTTATAATTTATAGATTTGAAAAACTTTCAAACTGTGTGGTTACTTATTTAAGTTTTTATCTAGTGACAGGATTTATCAGCCATTTGTGAGCTTTTGTTTTGAAGTAATTGTAGAGATAGAGATACTCTTCCCTAGTTTTTAACCCTAATTTAAAACCCTTCATGATGAACAAATATTCCATCTTTTGTTTTTCTGTCCTCCCTCACACTCCATGTTTTTTTTTTTATATGGCTACAGTAAACTTCTTTGAAACATTAAACTGAACATGAATGAGGAAAAAAAACACATGAGCAGAAATTAAAATTTCATTATTTACTGCGCTCGAGTTTGGGAACGCAATTAGTATCTGCACTGTGTGGCCCAGGGATATTTACTGCTTCGGCCTCTCCTCTCTTTATTGTGGTGTTTCTTTCATCCCGTCTCTCAGACGGTGATGCTATCACTTGCTCATTACCTCTGGCAGCCTGAGACACAGCGGACAATTACGCCATTTCTGAGGGTCCAGCATGTGAACTGGAGGATGGACACAGAAATGATACATCATGCAATGACTGCATTTTAAGACGGAGGCAAGAATAATGTAATAATTTTCACTGCTAGGTGATCATTTGGAAAATAAATTTTGACTTTATTTTACCCTTTTTAGATGGATTTTTGTGAAACGTTACACCTGTTTGATACTAACTCAATCTACTGATGAATACTGACAAATTAGAGTAAAAAGAGGCACAGGAGATGTCCAGATGTGACTTTGATGTGTTTGGTTTTATTTCTTTGAGTAGAAAGCATTAATGAAATAGTTTGTAAAATCTACAGGGAGAACATTACAGCATCACAGATACTCAGCTTGTTACTGTTGGTTTGTGTCTTTATGAGGAGCTGGAGCCAAACAAGTATTTTTAACAAGTGAAGAGATAATGACTTGAATCAGTTGTACTCAGTCTTTTACTGGATTTAATTAGTAAGTTGCCACAGCTACAGCACATATCCTGAAATAGAAACATTGCCTTGTTTTTAGTGACTTAACATGCACATTGATGACATGAATGTGGAGTTTGAAATAGATTAGTAATAAAACATATATATGTAGAAGAGGGTTTTTGGAGGTAGCTTTCAAACAAAACTTTAGGTATAATCTGGTAACATGAACACCATGAAATGTAAATTCTATGTGGCTTTGCTGAATGTTTTATAAATGATATCGTAGGAAATAATAGGGTGGTGGCGGTACGTTAGTGTTAAACTGACACTGGATATCTTGTTGTCATAGTGCTCTTTTGTTGAGCAATTATTGTGTAAGTGCACACTATATGTGAAACTCATCTCCACTCGATACATGTGCATCATGTATGAACTGGGATTTGAGTTGCTAAGTATGAAGTTATTAATGTAACTAAAAAGTGAAGGAGGTAGGTTTCTATAAGTTTGTGTTTTTAATTTTTGTCATTCGAAATAAATAAAGACTTCATTCATTCATTCATTCACATACAATACAGATTAAGTTCAGGGTTATCCATTTGAAAACATCCTTTGTTTCATGTGTGAACACAAAGGCCTGATCTTTGCTCAGGACTTTATGTTCTGCCTGCGCTATGCAAAAAATTAACTTTGCCGTTTGTCAAGTCAGCGCGAGTAATTAAATTACGCTTAGTCATTGATCTTTGGTTTATAAAGTTTCCACGTGAAGTATGGGTGCTGGTGAGGTTTTAATGTGCTATTACACACTGAGTGGCCAGGATTATTTAATAAGGGAACTACCTGTTTTTTATGATAAAACACCAGCAGCAAACAAAACAAAATGAAACCCTATTTACATACAACATTCCCTCAGCCACTGCTTTTCTCATATGTGCAATTAAGGACAATGCTGCAAGTGTTAATTTGCTTGATGTGCACTTCTCACAAGCAGCGGTGCCAGCTAAAACAAAACACCAACAACAACAACAACAACAATAACACCTGGAGGTTTTTATATTAATTCTGGTTAACAAACACTTCCCTGAAGAAGGACACACTTGTTTTTCCCTCTCACACGTTTCGTCTCCATTCTCCGTGTCCCTATATGTAATATGCATACGACCACTGGAGCCTGTCGGATATAGGAGATCAGACGAATCGCGGCGGGGGATCAAAGGGAGCTATCTGATCTCATAAAATCATATTAAAACCCGTTGCCTCATTTTAAGACGCCACATATTGATCACAGAGGAGCCAAGTAGGAGTTTTTTGCACTAAATAAAAACGAGGGGCTGACAAGAAGTGAATCAGGAAATCTGCGCATGCTGGGGGTCATTAAAATTGCATGTATTCCACAAACAATTGGATGGTTAACTCGAGGGTAGAGAAGGGAAAACAGGAACAGTGAATGTTCATAATGGCTTCTTGAATCCCTCCCACCTCCCTAAAATCCCCCCTCCCAGCTGCCGCCGCCAACTCCTTTCCTCTCAGGCTCATTCACCCTTCATTGGATTTATTTCCCTTTTGTTGATGGCGCCATTTTCAATAAGTGCGTAAGACAATAGGCAGGCGAAGTATCAGTAAAAATAACCCTCCTGTCAAGGTTGCAGAGTTGGTCGCTCCTCAGATGGCGCATTGCAACTAGGTGTACAGAGTGATTTGATTATACTGTGCAGGCAGCGCCGTTGTTACCCAGTTTGACTAATAAGTACTTTTCAAACCTGCCCCTCTCCTTCCCATTCAGCAGGAGTGCTTCGGCTTCTCTTGGAGTTAACCTTCACACACTATCATTACTGTCGCTCTCTGCTGAAACTTCACAGAGCAGCTGACTTTCTGCAGCCGTGTGTGTGCGTGCAATGCGCGAGTGCTAAAACTCACCGTTTGTCTTTAATTCCTCTCAATTACAGGTTCCCCCTGATGTCGAAGCTGCCTGTTTCTGTGAACTGTTTCGAACATTTGTCCTGGAAAAGTGAAAGCAGCCTTTTTAAATTTCCCCGAAAAATTCACTATTCTAGTTTTTTGTTTTTTTTTTTCCTGTGGAAGTATGCTGATGGGTCAATTTACAAAAACCCACGGTGTGCAGACGAGCTTTGTTTAAACCCCAAGAACCTCATTTGAATTCTAGCGGAGATCCCAAACACTGTACATCGGAGTTTGATGATGCACATTATTCTGACTTAACGAAGCTTTACCAGTATAAAAGCATCAAATTGTTCTTGTATTGACCACGTAATGAATATATTAGATTAATTAGATATTTGAGAATTTAGGAGGCTTACTCTCTCCTTCCCATTGAGCACAATATTCATTTTCTTTTCCCATTTCAATCACGCAGACCTGCACTGTTTGGCTGACGGCATCTATTTCACTGAGATAACCTCGGTGCTGGCGAGGTGGCGGCGTGGAGAGGAGACAGCGATGTACGCAGTGCCGTCCAGCATCAAAACAAGTTAATCAATCGGACAACGGTGAAAGGAGAAGAGTTACAACAAAATCAATTCGCTCTTGTCGATAGTACTTTATCAAGCTTAAATCCTAAATGAAAATATACTGTATCGCAACCTGCTAATATGAGTCAAAGGCCGGGGGTATTGGCATAACGTATGACAGATGCTCTCTCAGGCTAAATGTACAACATCCAGAAATGCTAAAAAATGCACATGCAAAGCGTCATGAATGGACTCAGTAGTTTAACTCTATTTAATTAACATCTACATCCATGTAATGACCTACTCCCTGAATGTGAAACCCTCAGTTCTCTGACTCTTGCTTGACTTTCTTCAGAACAGCCAGGTGTACAGAAATACTTTTTATTTCTCTTATGTGGGTCTCTTAAGGATCTGCACTACTTGAAAAGTTTGTACCATAAATTCCCAAAGCACTGCATGTTGCAAAAAGCAGAACACATAAAATAAATGCAGGTGTCTCAGCTCTTATAAGTTGGACTCTCGGAGCATCTGCTGCATCAGGACGTGCACGTGTAAACTGAAATCCATATTTGAGTTCAACGTAGGCAAGTGATTTGTTTCTAAAAGTATGCCATCAATGCAAAAATAGGTAGGTAGGTGTATTACAATGTGATTCTGTGGCCGGAATAAGTAATCATTATCAACTTATTGTAAATAATGCACGTCTCTAAGTGCGTTAACCAAAGAAAACTGAAAGAAAGGTTGAAATACAGGAATGTCAGGAACCTGTGGTCTTTGGAAAGTATCCCGCATGGTTTGTCTTCACAATGCATGAATTTCATCATATGTGTTCACTTTTCTTTAGCTGCTTTGAAACCGGACTTGACATCTTAAGAAGATCTCCCTGCTGAGATAAACTGTTAAAAATGCAACACCTTCAAGACCGTTGTTTTCTTATGGTGAGACAAAGCCAAGCCCTGACCTGATGCTTTTCACGTTTTCCAAAACTTTGTCGCAACATAAACAAACTGAATTACATTTTAGGCATTACATACTTCAGTGACGTGTGACTGATTCCCCTTAAATACACGATAAGGGGTAAAAGCCTCTTTAATGATGGCTTTTAAAGGCACACGGGGTTTTAATGCTCATGTTGTCGTAATAATTATTTGCTCTTGTTTGTATGGATAGTACATCTGGTAGTGTTGGATCATTTGGAAATCACGATTTTAGATTTTTCACAAATGCTTTTTGTGATGAAGATGACAACAATCCTAGTTTGTGGTACAGATTTACAAGCACACGAGCTTAAAGGAGGTCACAGTAAGAAGTGTTTCTCCATTAATGATCATGGTGATTTGAGTGGCCCTGACTTCTGGGTGTAATATTTAGCACCAAGCTCACATCACAGCAGTTTGTTAGTTGGTGTACTTCGCTGTGGTGAAGTGAAGCATTATAAACAAACTGTTGAATGGCCTCAGTTAATCATATTAGATTATAATTGTGGCTTGATGTAAAATTGTGTTCAGTACCTCTTCGATGTCTTTTTCTTTGTTTTTTGCCGTAAACTGCTCTTTTCCTTCTGCTACCGTATCAATCATTTCTTTCTTACGGGTTATTTTTTCTTTCCTCTGTCTTTCATTTCCCCCTCTCCTTCCACAGTATGTGTCATTATCCATCCAGTGTGACTTCACCCGTCTTGCCCTCTGGTGACACCGGCTGCCCTTGTTAAGTGGCTCCAGTCCCTCTCCTCGTTTACAGGTGAAATCTATTCTCACACACAGGCCTCAAGGGCCCAACTGGACTGTAACAGAATTTCTCCAGCCCCGCTGGGCCCCAGCCACAAAGCTGAGAATAAATGGCTGAGGTGCCAGGGCTGGACAGAAAAATCAATGCCTGTTTATACAGACATGACAGTCCCGGCGCCCAAGCAATTCTCCTGCTTGCTCCTCTAGACGCCGTGTTACACTGCTCTTTTTTTTTTTTCTTCTCCTCTCTTGTGTGTTGTGCTCTTTCCTCTGCTGAGGATAAAATGTGTGCCCTCTTGAGAGGAGGGAACAGTAGGTGAAGCTGCTGTGGCCATTTTGTCCTCAATTTGTTCTCCCCACGTGTTGAAGTATTGCACGGGGTCAGCTGAACGCTTGTGATGGACTGACCGTCACACAGTTTTGTCTGTGCTTAGCAGATGAAATGCAGAAAAACCAGGGTCATGTGTTACAGTAGGACGCTGTTCCTCAACTGGTGGGTCGCAGCCTCGAAGTGTTTGGCAGACATGTGCTGACAGGGTCACGGCGTGGACATGGTCCTGTGCAGCAATGTTTTTATTTTCTCTGTAAGAATCAAGGTCTTATTTCAGCTGTTCTTTGGTGGACCACAGATGACCCTGTGGGTTTAGGACCTCACCTTAGAGAGTCTCCATGAGAGAGACCAGGAGATGATAAAAAAAATGTCCCTTCCACCTCTTACATTTTTTCCTGCATCAGAAATAAGGACGGAGCTGTAACATTAAGGGATTGTTTGTCCCTGATGCTTTTTATCCCGCATGTATTTCCTCAAATAAAAACTAGTACAAGCTGGAGCTCTGATTAATGATGTGAGAAAAGAAAGACCTCAAATAAATACATTTAAATAAATCAAATATATTAAGCATATAGTGTGCCTGCAAATGTTTCACAATAAAAGCCCCTGTTAAGAAAGGTAGGGTCCCTGTCCACTGAAATGCAAGAGGGCCTTTAATTTGAAATGGCAGTAACTTTAATGTTTTGATCCTCTCTTCTCCAGATCCTTTTTGAAGCATCACAATGAGGCTTTGTACTAAAATAAAACCAAATAAAGGTGAAATTAGAAATAAAGTCCTGCCTCTGATACAAACCTGCCTCAAATAGAGGCCTGTTCTTTTGGCAGTTGAGGTATGACCACTATTTGAGGAAATACGGTAACTGCAAAGTGTCTTTAGCAGGCATGCATGAAAGCTGAAATAATTGAGGGATCTTTGTTTTTTCAAAAATGCAAAGAACTGGAACTGCTCTCTTGTGTGACTGAAAATGAACTAAAAACGAAGAATTTGTTGAAAAAATAAATAATAAAGACAATTTCTTGGATGTTCTGATAATTGAAATAATCATTACTGCAGCTTAATTCTGAAGTTGATAATATGACTGTTTATATATATTAAAAACAATTCAGGGACCACTCACCCTTTGTTTTTTTAAACAGTACTTAATACACATCTTTCATTCTCGGTTTTTCTTTCTTCTGTTTTTGCTTCAGCAGATCTGTTCAGTATTCTTTCCCTTATTCTTTTCTTATTGATTTTTTTGTGGACATCTTTGATTATATCTTTGTTCCTTCTTATGTGTGTGGCGTGTTTGAACTTTGTGTGTGTTGCATGTGCTCCATGCAGGGGGGATTGTGTGACTCTCAAGGGGAGGCAGCACCGTACTTGTAACTCATTCTGATTTATGCCCCCTGTCTAAATAAAAACATAAATCACTGCACCTGCCACAGAAGTCACTCTCGCAGTGGTCTAGCTCGTCCGGCTCTGCTCTGGGTTGCGCTGTTGCGCCCCGATGACAGAAACACAATTGATTCCCTCATTGCATCAATTTGTCGCCTAATCTGGTGATATGTTGATAAATTTTTACTGCTTTGTCAATTAATTTTCCTGAAAAATGGGCCCGGCCATGGTGGACACATCAGTACTGAGGCGGTGGAAATATCGGTGACAAAATTAAGTGATAAAATTAATTGCCCCCTATCCCGTCTTGTGAAAACATAACTAATGAGGGAGGCAATTATAGTTGCATGTGGTCTCCTTCGGGAAAGATGGAGGGGGTGGTTGAAAAAATACTTCTATGGTAATTAGACAAGTGGGAGAAGAAGGATCTGGGGAAATGGTCATCTGAAATAGAGGGTGACTACAGAAACACAGCACGGTGGATAGATGTTTGTTTCAGCCCTCTGTCACCGTTATAAAGGACAAACAAGTGGAGGAACCTTTTCATTAGTCAAATCAAATGAGAGTAAATCTGTCTGCTCTGTGATGAACTGTGAAGGAACGTTAGCTCCTCGTGGTTTAGGATTAAAATACACACAAACATCATAGTAGTATTTGGGTACTTTTCAGAAGAGGATGGTTTATTAGCCAGTTACTTAAGTACTCTTACTCCTAGAGGCTGAGATGTGTATCCCATCAAACCTTGTTATTGTAGCGTCAGTGTTTATTATCAGCAACACACATTGTTTATTACTGAGCTGGACCACCTCTTCAGTTCACATTCAAACTTCTTTTAAAGTTAAGATTTAATAGATCATCGCCCTCAGAGTTCTTTGATAATATACTGAACAAAATTATAAACGCAACATGGCATGTTTTCAAGGAATTTTATACCTTCTTTTTATGGCATGGATATCAATATTTACTGCAACAAAGAGTGATCAATTTCTGACCCATGACAAAGAAAATATACAAACAATGCACCCGGCAACATGTTCAAAATGGCGTCCGATTACACCTGGGGTTGAACCTCAGTTTTCACATCAGTCAGTATCTGGTATGTCCCCCGTTTGCATCACGTAGTGCCACACATCTTCATCTCATTGAGTTTAGGAAATTGTAAATTGTGGCCTGGGGAACGTTCTCCCACTCGTCTACAACAGCTGTACTCAGCTCCTGGACCGTAGATGGCACTGGTACTCGGTGATGTACACGTCTGTGGCATCTTGTTGACAGGACACAATGCACGGTTTGGAGTGGCCATGACATGGTGATGCTGCTTGTTGAGCGTGTCCACAAGACACACATGGTTGACCAACAGATTTACTCAAAATACCCAGAAATTGCAGTCACGTGGAATATCAACAAAACAAATCCTCCAGTAATTACTCAGTATGACCACAAACAAATCTTGCATATTGTGACCTGATTGAGCAAAGCACAAAAAACTAACACAACAATATAACATGTTGCGTTTATAATTTGTTCAGTGTAGATATTTCCACACATGACCACCTGTCCTTATGCTGTGTAATCCTGCTATAAAGACTCACTTTTCATTCATGCTTGTTCTCCATCAGTTTCACGTGACCGTCATCATCAATCAGCTCAGAAAATTCACCTGCCTCCGATGTGTGTCTTAGATATTCGACAGGAGATATTCGATAACCGGAAACATCAGCTCATAAAGCTCCTGACGGCCTACGTAAACCGTTGATCCTTTAACTTGAAACTCGACCCTGAAATGTCATACTTTGTGTGGAAGTTCTGCAACATTACTTGTAGCAATTTGAGAAGTTTTTAAAGAAGGTATCACAGCACACGGGGGAGCCATTAAAACAAAGTATATTAGAAAGGAGAGTGCATTTTAAAAGACTCTTGTGCCCACAAACAACCTGGAAAGCCATTCTCAAGAGCAGAAACATCATTAATACATTCATTAGAAAGAGGTTAAGCTATTGAAGAGCTTTGTGAATACCCAGGATAGGCAACCTGGGAGGAGCATTAACGTTTTATAATAACTATCCCTGGGTTGCTGCTGTTTGTATCTGTTGTCCAGGGTAATGAGATTCCCCCTCTTCCCTCATCAAACAAATTCACTGTTCGAAGGCACCATTTCTCAAAGGGGTCCTCCTAAACATTTATACTGGCACCAGGGCCACCTAACGTCTAAAAATATAATTTAAATCAGTAAAACATACAAGATGAGTGTGTTTTTATGTCTTTTTTTTCATGTACATGCTCCAGAAGACGGCAGCAAAATGACTTCAAAGTGATTCATTAAAAAAAAAGTTGCTACTTATTCAGTGCCAATAGGTGTTAGCACCTCATCCCACCTATTACTGTTGTGTATGCTGTGGCATTGTACTGTACACTGAAACAGATGCAGTGTATTAACAAACTTCTCTAGCTGTAATTTTTTTTGTTTGATTGAACATGTTTGGCTCATCAGCCTTTTAATAAACCTAATGGACATTGAAGACACTACTGTCCTTACAACGTCAGACTTCAGCTTGTGAGGTTAGTTTTTAGAAAGAGATTCATATTGGTTAAAAGCTAAACTGATTATCAACTGTCGCATCAGAGCACAAACCTCAGCAGAGGCATAACTGTACTGATGTTACAGACTGAACACTGTTGCCCTCTTGTGGCGAAATGTCAACTTCTTATCTTGCCCAGATTTTAAAAATTAGTTCTTTCGGTAATGCCCCCCCAAAAAATTGATTTGTTCAAGCAAAAACCTCCGACGGTGTAGCTGGACTGTGGCTTATAACTATCGTGAAATGAAGCATGAATAAAGTATTGCAGCTTTCCAGTTCCTCCTTAAGCCGCTTGAGAGGCAGATCAGGTCCGGTAAAGTTTGCGCTGCTGCTGTTAGAAGCACGCTGAGTCCCAAATGTGTGATTTAATAAACACAACTACAGCGGCCTTCACATTACATTCGCAGTAGATGGCAACGTGAACACAGTTTGCGAACAAGTTAACCAAAACAAAAGGTGATGAGCGGACAACAAAAAATTACAGCTACCAAGTCTTGCCTCCTCCTCTCCTTACCGAGTGCAAGTGATTCACCCCTTAATATAACCTGGGACTATCATCCACGGTGCACCATGTGACCCAAACTTTCCATCACCGTGGTAACCAGACAAAACAAATGGAAACGCTAGATGGATCCTACATAAAGTATGATGAAAGATATCCACCTGTATGGCTATAAGTTTACCTCAAAAACTGATTGTGATGTAAGAATGACTTTAAAACTCTAAAACACCCCAATTTTGATTTTTCCTTTTGCAATTTGAAGAACATTGACAGCCCGGTGATTGTTCAGTGAGATGTTAGACTGCATTGAAATGTAAACTGTATTTACACCATTCATTTTTTTACTATTTTTGAGAAGATGCCATGTATCTGAAGGTTGTTTAGTTTTCTCAGAGAAGCTTATAATTAAGTGAAAACATTAAACCTAATTAGAGACACCAGGGTTTTACCCCCAGTGCTGACACGTACATTAATCTCTCCGGATTCTTAGTTAAAATATCGCCATCTTTTAACAAGATGTGTTGGATTTTGTTTCCACACTACAGCGACTCACTGAGCTTTGGACGGACGATCATTTCATTTTCATTGTTTTTTTTCCCGCTGTGTTTAAATATTGCAGATAAACAGAAAAACATGTTAAGTGTGTAGCTGATGGGAAGCTGTTTATGCCATCTGACTGTTGGGTGGAGGCTTGTGTTGAAAGGAAAGGGAGAAATGTGCATGTCAAGAGAGAGACAAAATCGCGGCAAGTCAACTCCACTAAAGGATTAAACAGAAGCTGCCATTAAGAATAGGTGTCTGTTTTAAATATGAATCACCCCCTTCTAGTTCAAGTTGTTAACTAAATAATTCAGTAACGGGGATGCATTATCGACTTGATGTAAATGTGATATGAGTGGAAATCAGGATGTGTGACTGAGATGATAATTGATATGATAATGGAGTTAGAAAAAGATGGAACAATAGCAACAAATAATAATGAAAAGCTAAATAAAAGATGGGGGTAAAACTGTTAGTGCAGCCAAGTGACACGCTAGAGAAGCTTCACCGAGGCAGCTGTGAGGAGGGCGAGGGTGGGGGGTGGGCGAGAGGGGAAGCGCAAAAGTACTCGGAGTACTTGTGCCGTTAGTCACAAGTTGTACGATTGTGAGCAAATGAGAGACTATGTTGAAAATCTCCCCTCGTGTTGGAGGCTTACATGGAATGAAACAGCTGCCCTCTTCCCCTCAGCATCTTTAACATCGCTAATTTTTTGATTCGTGTGCGATTAGGTTCATAATGGAGGCCAGTATCATTAATGAGATCAAAAACTTCTGGTATCAAACACAGCTGATGTGGCCCTCAACTCTGCCTCAGACATCAGCTACTCTTTTTTTTTTTTTTTCATCCACTCAGCATGGGAATAAAGGGATGAAAAAGACGATGGTGTGTGTGTGTGTGTGTGTGTGTGTGGGGAGGGGGGGGCGCCTGCATAAAAACTGTTCGAGTGCAGAGAGCAGCCCCATCTGGAAGATATCGGACCTAAATGAAGTTGTACAAAACCA
>OOFC01048446.1:0-12077 GCA_900323345.1 Pseudochromis fuscus
CACGGAGACGAAATGAATACGTCTCCCCGAAAACAGATATTTATATCTGCGTCCACACGAAAAAGCCGAAAACACTGTAGTCAGTATGCCAGGCCTGTATGTGGCGCTGTAACGCTGCCACAGAAACACACCAAAACAAGGAAGAAGACACGGAGCATGCGCATTAAACTCGTACCAGGTAAAAGCAACACCCACAACAACACACACTTGTTGCTCACGGTAGTTGTGTAGTTTCAGAAGATTTTGCTGTAAAAGTCAAAACAAGCCCAGTAGCTGCTGCAGCACTAACGCGACGCTGTGATCCGCCATTTTTACTGCTGTTGTCGGGGTTGCGCAGGCGAGTTAAGGGTAGAGGCGGGGCTACCGCAGCAGCGTTTGAGGAGAATGCGTATTCGCTGTCCACACGGAGACGCAGCGGGTGGTATCTTCAGACTTTCCCACTCTGGGACCCGTTTTCAAAAAGTATCTGTTTCGGCTGCCAAATCTCTGTCTCCGTGTGGACGGGGCCTAAGATGACATAATATTAGCTAGGTGTACTGAATTAACTGGCAACTCAGTGTATTGCTGCTGCATTTGAATGTCTTCACTTTCAGGTTATAAACACAACAACAAAGTTATCAGTTTAAGGAAACAGTTTGCTTTTTTGGGGGTCAGATACTTATTGTTTTTCTCTCTGTTAGTTCATGAGATGATTGATACCACTCTCACATGTGAACGAAAATATGAAGAACACAAACAGCCAGTTGGCTTTGCTTCACACACAGGAGGAGAAAACACTCACCTGGCTGTGTCCAGAGTAACAAAATGACTTTCTCTTGGTCAGTAGCAGTAATTTTCTGGAGACCTCAGCGAGTTACTGCACCTCACCAAGAAGTAGTCCCAGCAACTACTGAACTCCTGTACAACTACATGTGTCAAATAATGTGTTATTAAGTGTGATGTGACAAAGCCAGGCTAGCTGTTTCTTCCTTCTTCCTGTTTTTAATGTTGGGTTAAGCTTAACTACTGTTTTGTAGCTTCATATTTAATCTGCAGGCATGTGTAAGAGGAGCATCAATCCAAATATGTTACCGTATTTTCCGGACTATTGAGCGCACCTGTCTATATTGAATTTATTTGAACAGTTTCATGTGGTCCACTCTGACCAGGTCTGATGTGACGACGCTAAACGTATCGGCGGCACGGAGCTTGCTAGCTTGTAAAAACCCAACAAGCTTCATGCCGCCGATACATGAGAAACACCAGTGTTTAAGTTCAAAGCGTCGGAAAAAAGTAGCAGCTTATAGTCTGGAAAATACGGTAATTAAAAGAGAGAAAACCCCAAAAAATGAGCTATTTCACTCAGATGAATACAGATTAAACTGATGCTTTGGATTATTTTTTGTAGTATGGTGGTAATTTTTAAAAAGACAGGTGTATAGCAAAGTCATGATCTTAAATCTCCACCCTAATAACATGGTAAAATGTAGATTTAGGAAAACTTAATAGAAATGTAGAAATTCTTGTCCAAAATAACAGAAAAAGCCCTTTAGGAGCATTTTGGTATAGTGCTTTCTGGGAAATATTGCACACCATTAAACTTTATCCCCCTGGTTCATTTTAATTTGTAACTTAGTAGCACGCAATGTTCAATGCAAGGACGTTTCCCTACCTTGGGGAAAGTGAACCAACACCTCTGAGAAATGAGACCATTAACTTCAAACGTGGTTTTATGACTGTTTCTTGCTCAAGCTGCTTGTCATAAACCATCAAAGTTGTTAGTTAAGTTAAATACTTTTGGTTTCTCTGCCATATTTCAGCCTGGTATCTGCTGCCACTTGGGAATAGACATCTATCAGTTTGCTTTTTTGTGTGTGTTTGTGTGTGTGTGTTTAGGGGTGAAGACGACCTTTTGGTTTCTCAGTAAAAGGAAATGGAGTTTTAAATTAACAGCTGATCTCCCTGTAGCTATGTGTCCCATTTCCTGGTCCCTGAGAAACCTTGTTTTGTCCTTCACTCTGAGTTCTTGGACTAAACCTGCTTTAAAACTCTAACCACAGCTGTGTCCCTAGCAAATGAATGTTAGCTTAACCCAGCGTGCGATAAGGCCGCCTGCTTAGGAGCATGACTCACCACTTAATGGTCGTAATTGACAACAGCAATATCTGAGCAATATGGGGAATAAAAGCGCTTGAGGCTGTAGAATAGTTAACACTCCATCAATGTTTAATAAAGTTAAGACAACTTACAGGAACCGGTTCTGATAAGGATTTAGCATTATATGGTACAATAGCAAAAATCTACCAGTATCACTTCTTCACTGTCTGATTAAATTTTTGCTGAGTAATGGTCCAGTGATGAGGTAGCAAACCCATGTGACCTACAGCTTCTAGTTTGTTCTCACTGATTATTATTGACATCATATTTTAAATATAGAGCCTTCCCTGACAGAAGTAAGGATGTGTGTTTGCAGTCAGATGTGATAGAGCTGAGTGAAGACTAATAGTCATTTCTGACTAGTTGTACCTTGATAACATTTGAGTTTTAAGGTTTTGCAAATGTTTTTATGACCAGCAGCATTATATTCTGTGTAGTTCTCTCTTCCATAAAGCTTATTAAACTGATACCATACACTGTATATATACACTCCGTTCCAAATTATTATGCAAATGGTGATTTTCTCTGATTTTCCTAAATGGTCAATGCAAATGACAGTCTGTATATTTTTCTACTCATCAACCGGTAGAGTATAATTCAAATTTTATTGAACAAACCTCCCAATGATCACAGTATTTTTTTTATTTATTTTTTTTAAATAAAAGAAGTCAAAATGCACCGTCTCACATTATTATGCACGGCACAGTCTGAAAACATTTTATAGGTTGTAAAGAACTGAAAATGGTCATTTGTTGAATTCGCACCATCAGGAGCCATATTTACTGAAATGAAAAGCTATTTGAATCAAAAACATCTGAACAGGCAGAGTTAGATGTCGACATAGGAGCCCATGACCATTTCCAGTTCTTTAAAATGTTTTCAAACTGTGCTGTGCATAATGAAGTGGGGCGCTGCATTATTAAAAAAAACTGTTACCAATGGGAGGTTTGTTCAATAAAATTTGAATTATACTGTACGCGTTGATGAGTAGAAAAATATACCAACTGCAATTTGCATTGATCATTTAGGAAAATCAGAGAAAAATATCATTTGCACAATGATTTGGAACAGGATGTAGAAATGGACGAAACAACCAGTTCTCTAAAATAAGGCCAAGGTGTAATACCACCAATGGCCACTAGATGCTAGCTCCAAAAAACTCCAATTTACTTGAATTCAAAAGTCATAATTTCCAATCATGAAATACTCAGTCAATAAATTTTTCCCACAAATCATTCTGATTTCATTAGCAGAATTCAATGATTTTATTAGTGATCTGGTTGTCCATCTGAAAAAAATCATATTAAAGTTTCCAGTGAGTGTCCGGTGAGAGCAGCCCTGAAGTCGAGCCTCATGAACATTGGCAGTGTCCTCGGGTTTAAGGCTTAGACCCACCTCCTCATACGAGTCCACAAACCAACAGATGACGTCACATTAGCTTTGTCCATTTTATCTACAGTGCATGGCTTATACATACTGGTGCAACAAAGGAAATGCTCAACAGTGAATCAGCCAAGTGAAATTGTAGCAGAATATTAGTTTGACAGAGATGAGCATTGAATATTCCCCCCCAAAAAACAAGAATATAAACAGGATAACCTTTAGCATGTAGCTCCCAGTGGTAGTGGTTTTATAAAATGAACAGAAAAATCAAGGTTGGATATTCTTCTGTAATTTCCAGACTTGTTGATCTTCAAAGCTTTTCAAATCCAAATTAAAATGCCAGTTGGCAGACAGTAGCACAGACCCTTCAGGAGGCCAGGTTACAGTCCACTACATTTGGGATGATCAGTATTTTAACAATAGCCGAAGCTAATTGTTTTGTTTTTTTCCCGTTGCTGCTCCCCGCCACAGGACAACAGCTTTGAGCAGTTCATCATCAACTACTGCAACGAAAAGCTGCAGCAGATCTTCATCGAGCTGACCCTGCGCGAGGAGCAGGAGGAGTATGTCAGAGAGGTACAGTTTCATTTCAATACATCCAATGCACTTTCACTGGTGTGTCTCCTCACACACTAATGAGCAGCAGTGAACTCATGGTTAAGTCCTAGCCTGGAGCCCTGGTAGTGCTCTTTCACCTGCAACTGCACATCTCCATCATTCAATATGTCAGCACTCAATTGGTTGTGTTGACAGTTCATTACGCCGGGCCCTCCCGCAACATGATCTCAACCTGGTCATGTCACTCATCCGTTTAACCCCGTCTGCTACTTCCTGTAAATCTGCATTGATGTTGTAGAACCAGACGCATTTCTGGTTAAATTTCTATCCCGTCTCTGTCGTCGAGCTCCACTCTCCGTTTATTCCCTCCCCATCTCCCCTCTGCGGACTCTCTGGGACGGAAATGATCCCTCAATCCGCCGAGAGTAAACACTCCCCGTCGAGGGCCTTTATAAGCTCTGTTTGTTTTCAGAGCTCCATGTATGAGTGCAACAGTGGTGACCCCCACACCCCTTCCCCACTAACACCACCACCAATGATATTCCACTCCTGGCTTCGCTCCAGTGTACTGCATGGGAAAATACCACAGTGCTGGAGGAAAAAAACAAAAAAAAAAGTTGTTGGAGAGGGAGGACTACCAATCAGGAATGTGGCCAGTCACCCATCAGTCTGAAGCCACACCTCCGCCGCGTCCTCCCCCCTCTTAAAATGTCTGTCACATTGCTTACATCAACCTATGTGTTCCCAACCCATTAGGAGCTGTGAAGTTGATGGCAGCAAAATGGGTTTTTCAGGGGCCAGTGGCCTTTGTGAGAGGGCAGGATGGAAAATGTTTTTCTTTTCCTCTCTAAAGAGGCTTTGTGCTGTGTCCTGACATGATGGGAGATAGAGCAGGAGAGAAACCCTGCAGAACGTATTATCAAAGCAGCAGGAACAGTTATGGCTGACGTACCGACATTTTAACTGACTTAAAGTTTTAAGAAATGCCCTGAAGTCATAAACCCTATCCCATTTATTGGGATTTATTATTCCTACTAGGCCCAAGTCCTCAATCTAAATATCAGCTGCTATAACATGAGTCTTGATATAACTGTAAATGTAAAATAAGACATTTACATTGGAGTGAGGGACACATTGGAGAAGCATAAAGTGTCTTCAATTGTCTTGTTGTTTTAAAAAAATTAAAGTGGACAAAATAATATTCCCCTTTTTGCTTCCTTTGTAAAACCCAGATACCTTCGTGGTCTGGTCATTTGCCTTCTTTCTACGTGTTTTGATTACAGTATTGTTTTTTTTCTAACCCAGCACCAGTGCAGTAAATACTAAGCACTGATTCTTAATCATTGCTACTTCAAAGTGTGGCTGGCAATTAAAATTTTAAAACTTCTCAAGGTAATACAGGAGAAATCTATATGTATTCCTCGCTCTCTTGGTCAGACAGGCTCTATTTACAACAGCAAGAAAGATACAAAATGACTACATCGTCTGATAAATTTACAATACCGTCACAAATAATTCATTTTCTATGAGAGGGCAAGATCGTCTTACTGTATCTTGTGCTGCATGCGGTAGATGTCAGTTGTGGTTGATCAGCAGTGCAGAGCTGTCTGTATCTTCTGTGAAGCTGCAGTCTGGAGTCAGGGTGGGATCAGCATCGATTTCATGACCAGAGTTTTTTTTTTTTTTTTTTATAGGTCAAATACTTGACCAGGTCCTCTGTATTGTGTCCAGTTGCAGGCAGACTACAGAGCATTATTTCATCAGCCAGTAGCTGCTGAGGAAAAGATGTCTTATTAGTTCTGCTGAAAGATAGAAAAACCTGACCTTCATCTATTTTGTTACAGGGCATCGAATGGACCAACATCGAATATTTCAACAACGCTGTCATCTGCGACCTCATTGAGAATGTGAGTCAGTTTCTCAATCCCTGGAGACAGTACTAACCAATTCAGCATGCACATACAGTTGTATTATCTAACAATTTACCAGCTTGAATATCACCTCTTGTGTCTACCGACCTTGCAGAACCAAAATGGCATCCTGGCCATGTTGGATGAAGAGTGCCTGAGGCCTGGGACAGTCACAGATGAGACCTTCCTGGACAAACTGAACACCATTTGTGCTGATCACCAGCACTTTGAGAGTCGTCTGAGCAAGAATTCGAAATTCCTCACCGACCACAGCCTGCCGCACAGCTGCTTCCGCATCCAGCACTACGCCGGGAAGGTACCGGAGACGATCCACACAACAATAGAGATGTTTGGCACTAAACACAGAAAAAAATAAGATTGTTATTATGATGATTTTTTTAACTAGCAGTGACAGGACATAATATTAAAACTGAATGAGATGACAGAGAAAAGAGTTCAACATTTTGTGGGATTCTGTTTCTTTGCTAAATTAAAGGATTTGTTGTTTTTTCCATCTTCTTCCAAGGTGCTGTATCGTGTCGAGGGCTTCGTTGACAAGAACAATGACCTGTTGTACCGGGACCTCTCCCAGGCCATGTACAAGGCCAATCACAGCCTCATTAAACAGCTGTTCCCTGAAGGCAACCCAGCCAAAGTCAACCTGAAGAGACCGCCGACCGCTGGATTCCAGTTCAGAGCGTCGGTGGGAACACTCATGAGGAACCTGCAGACCAAGAACCCAAACTACATTCGGTAAATCTGGTCCTGTGAATTATATAGACAGCCTGTACCAGTATATGTCTGTTTGTACTGTTGGCCAATCAAGGAAATAATGGGTGTTTAAAAAAAGTTGTCTGAATTTGAATTACCGTATTTTTCGGACCATAAGGCGCACCGGATTATAAGGAGCATTAAGCCACTGTCTCTTAACAGGTGCCATCTTGGGGTCCTTATACACACTGTAATATTGTGTTTATTTATTTATTAAAAAGGATCGCCATTACCAGTTACCAATACCACCAGCTAGTCTTCCTGGGTTCCGAAATAATGTGTGTCAGCGGAGTAATATGTACTGTGATACGTATTACTCTGCTCGGCTCCCGACTGCGGTAGCCGTAATGCTCCGACAATCCATCAAGCGGTGCGGCTTCGTAGTTTACCAAAGTTGTACTAAAACATTCTGACAGATTTTTGAGCACCGTGCACTACCATAAAATCGGGTAGAGCTCAGTAAACACAACCAGAATTAATACATAAGGTGCACTGGATTATAAGGTACGCTGTCGATTTTTCAGAAAATTAAAGGATTTTAAGTGCGCCTTATAGTCCGAAAAATACGGTATTTGAAAACATTGGACTCAAAGAAATGGAAAATTAATCAGGAGTTTCTGCTCTAGTACATTTTTTATGTTAACCATCATAGCATGATGTTGGTAGCATGATGTAGATGTTTCTCTGACTCATGGTAGGTAGAAAAATCATATAATTCCCCAAATATCTGTTAGTACTGGTATGACCATGATTGACAAAAGCTTAGCTCCTGTTGCTGTTACTTCAACAGAAAGGAGAAGTATGTTGCCATGCTCTGTATTTTTATTTAGAGTGGTCTAAGCTCTATGTGTCAGTCCATCCCTGACTGGAGAGCCCTATGTTCTTGTTTTCCAGATGTATCAAGCCCAATGACAAGAAGGCGTCCCACATCTTCACCGAGTCTCTGGTCCGCCATCAGGTGCGCTACCTGGGCCTGATGGAGAACGTCCGGGTGAGGAGAGCCGGCTACGCTTTCCGCCAGCCCTACGAGCCCTGTCTGGAGCGCTACAAAATGCTGTGCAAAAAGACTTGGCCACACTGGAAGGGGCCTGCCAGGTAATAGTGGTTGTGTTTATCCTGTAGTTGATGGTCGGGGGGGTGGGTTGGTGGGGGTCTTGTCACTGGAAGGTTGCCAAAACAAATCCCCACTAAGGTCTTTGGTGAGCGTGGAAACTGAGAAAATGCTCCCAGGTGTCTTTAGCTAAGGCACTGAACTTCAGGCTACTCCCAGTGGAGTGTGTGTGACCAGACCAGCACTAATAGGCTGTAGCTGAAGTGGTCAGCTCCCAGGTGTGACTGTGTGTAGCAGTGTGAATGTGAAACAAATTATGACTAGGAAAAGAGCTCAGATGACTTCGCTTCAATAAACAAGCCACAGAAGGAGGAAATAATTAGCTGAACTTGACAACAATTTACCCAACAAATATATTTCTGTTAGATATAGACATAAATCATAGTCTAAGGTAAGTGTACACATAGTACCTTTAGGGACAAATACATTTTAATATTGGTAGTTGTCTAGTGTCCAACTTTATTATTCCACAAAAACAGAGTTTGATATATTTCCACAGCACATGAAACTCTTCTTAATGGTCTCCTAGAAACTGGCCGCAGTCTTGTCACATACCAGTTGTTCATTGTTGAGCGGAAATGAACCGTTCCCTCTCTGAACCACAACATGTTGAGACGTTTCACCCTTATCTGTCTCCTCTGGTCCGTGTCAGCCAGACTTGCATGTTTCATCCAGTGTGCCGGTAAAATCACTGATTCCTATCTGCTCTACTACACACTTGTATTTTTATTTACTTTTTGTTATTCAGGCTTTTCTGAGCTAAGACGCTTTGTATGGTCTTACATATGTCTGTGTGGTCCTATATCATTTATCCTGACTCTGCAAAGGACTGCTGTTCTCCTCTGTGCTGTCCTTGCATCCAGTCCTCCCACTGCTTCGATATAGCTGTATATAGCCACTTAAAGATGTCAAGTGGGCTCTGGATGACCCCTCTGATTCTCCTGGCTTCCCACAGAGAAGGAGTTGAGGTGCTGATGGACGACCTCCAGGTTCCAGCAGAGGAGTTCTCCTACGGCCGCTCCAAGATCTTCATCAGGAACCCAAGAACGGTACAACACATGCATTTGTCAAAAAACAAAGCAGCCCTATATCCCCCCAAACTTTTTCTTTTCCAACCGGTTTTGACATCTGCTGGATATTCCAGTGGCTCAATCTGTGTCTTAAAGTTTAAAGGTTGAATCCAGTGTGCTCAGCCGTCCTGTTTTCTCACAGTAAGATGTTTGTAAAGCAAGGGTGGGCTGCACTTGGAGCCCCTACTCCAGCAATTAGCATGTAACCACCACTCTGCAAACACATGGTTTCACTTAGCCATCCCATATAACATGGGAAATTAGCTTCTTTACTTTGTGCTTGCAGCCTCTTCATCTGTTTGCCTGCAGCATTTGAATGTACTTTCTCTCCCCCTGCCCCACCACCAGCAAAAGACCAAACAGAGCCTAGAATAACATGACCTCACACTGGAAGAATTTGTTTTCTTTCTATCTGATTAGCTTATCTCCTTTACATATCTGCAGCAAAAAAAAAAATCACAGATTCAAGCAGGTTTTGGTTCAGACGTGACTTTATATGAGACACAATTTGAAAGAAATGGGTAAATTCTATAATAAAAGTAAAATTGGATTAAAAAAAATAATTTTCCTGTTGTGTATTCAGGTGAAAGTCATTGTCCCTGACGATGAGCATATTGCAGGACAATAAATGTTGCTGTCACATCCTTCAGTTCTTTTTATTGTCGTACTTTAAGGACAACCAGTAAAGGGTAATTTCTTTTCACCTGCAGGGAGGCTGGACTTTGGTCTTCTTATCATCAAATCAGTATTTGCTCAGATCAAAAGCAAAATTTTATTGATTTCATGGGAGAAATCCCTCCCTCCCCGAACTATTTTTTATCTTCATTTTCCTCTTGGCTTCAATTTTTGTTTGTTTTCCCTGTGATGTTTTTTGAAGAGATATCATACCTTCCAGTTTGTTTTTTTCCTTTCAGCAGTGACACTGTGTAGAAGGGATCTGAGTTGTTGACTTGTGCGTTTGGTTTTCTTGTCTTCTTGCAGCTCTTTTTCTTGGAGGAGCGGAGGAGACAATGCCTGCAAGACCTCGCCACGCTCATTCAGAAGATCTACCGAGGCTGGAAGTGCCGCAGCCACTTCTTGCTGCTGAAAAACAGCCAGATAGTGGTAGCAGCGTGGTACCGCCGATACGCGGTGAGACTCTTTGATTAATTGCACTCAAAACACAAAAGCATAATGAAAACATTGGCACTGATGTGATTAGTGTTGTTGGTAAAATCTTTTTTTTTTTTTTCCCTCTTGTTTCCTGTCACAGCAACAAAAGAAATACCAGAAGATCAAGAGCGCCACCACTGTGGTGCAGTCGTACACCAGAGGGTGGCAGGTACGCATCTGTCCGTGAATCCTTCCCGTTTTAAAATAAAATGCAGAAGTCATGACGCAAAATGAAAATGTCTGCTTGTTTCCACCAGGCTCGCAAACTCCTGAGAGAGCTGAAATATCAGAAGAGGTGCGAAGAGGCCGTGACCACCATCGCAGCTTTCTGGCACGGCACCCAGGTACTGATGTGTTAACATGCACAGGGACATCAGAGTCAGGTTGTTACCACGACGGAGCATCAGCCTGACTTTTTTTTTTTTTTTCCAGATACTGAAAAAAACTACTTTTGAACACTTTGACAGTATTGCTTCAAACACTTGTTGTTGTTTCTCATTGTTTTCCATCCACCGCACCACATATTGCAAAAATTCTGTCCTTTAACAAAGCTTTCCTTGTTGTTGTTGCTGCTGTTTTCCTTTTAATCCGGCTTCTTTTGCTGATCACACGACTCCCACTTACCTGTTTTTTCTCTCCTCCTGCTCCTTTTCAACTTTCCTTTTCCCGCCTTCACCCTGTCTTACCTAACGCCCACCACATCCCACCAGGCACGGATGGAGCTGAGACGTCTAAAACAAGAAGCGCGGAATAAACACGCTGTGACAGTAATTTGGGCATACTGGCAGGGAACCAAGGTATTTCCAACCAGCCGTAGTGTGTTGCTGTCCCAGCTGTCTTGCCATCCCTGTTCACCATGTCCCGTCCCGTCCCGTTCTCACTGTGAAGCTGCCTAATAGAATAGCACCCTGCGCTGAATGAGCCCTGATCAGGCCAGTGGTCTGATTAATGAGCCTTACTGTTGTTTTTCCTGTTTTCTGTTTTGTGGCTGTTACATGTAGGATTGTCTTGAAAGTTTCCCAACTAACACGTTTAGGTTGTTGTGTTGTGTTGTGTAGTTAATGTTGCTGAGACCCGTGGTTCAAATGTCTTGTGTGTCTTCAGTTTGGTGTGATGTCCCACCTCTTCTGAAGTTAAAAGAAAGGGTTTTCACATACATTAATATCACTCAGACGTTATTTGTTGCTCTTTATTCCACCTCATGCTGGGAAGCCTCTTTTTAATATACTGCTACGCTGACAGCAAAACACCAGGAAGCCCTTATAAATAAACATGCAACAAATGTGGCTACTTTGTTAAGCCTCAGCCACTGAGAAGACTTTGTAGTCTGCAGGCACACACTATACCACCATCTTATCAGCATTTACTAAACGTAACAGTATTATCATTGGAGATACGCCTGGTGGCTGTTAATAATCAATATTCCATTTCAAGGTCTCATAACCTACCAGGCTCATCCAACCAGACTCATTATAGATGGTGTTTAAGATTGTACTGCTATGTTTGAACTTTGCTCTGAGCAAAGATGAAGGCTTCTTACTGGACACCCCCTTTATGGTACAACAGATAATCTAATATATAATCCAGACTCTGTGCCATTGTTGTCATATTTTAATTCTTTAATCCTCTTAAACACGAGCAACCAAAGCCCCGCTCAGTGTCCCGCCGCTTGACATCTTTGATTTTGTTATTTATCATCATGTTTCCTCATCATGCCTTTTCACACCTACTCTGTACCTCTCCTGGGACAATTAAGTTTTGATTGCCGCTGAAATTAACTTCCTCCACAACTGCCACCGCTTTTCATCAGGCCCGGCGAGAGCTGCGTCAGCTGAAGGAGGAGGCGAGGAATAAACATGCCGTATCGGTCATTTGGGCCGGCTGGCAGGGCACCAAGGTATTTGGGAAGCCGGCTGACTTCACTTTGCCGTGACTCTCTGACTTGCCGCCTCCATCGACCCCACTTCCTCCCACCCCACCCCCCCA
>OOFC01048446.1:36151-61418 GCA_900323345.1 Pseudochromis fuscus
TGGCCCAGCCATATCCGGAGCAGCTGAAGGGGGCCAACATGACCGGGACGCTCCCCCTGGAGCCCTGGATCAGAGCCGGGATGATGATGCCCAGAATGGGAGAGTATGGGGGTGAGTTTTTTGTTTGTTTGTTTGTTTCTTTTTTTAAAACTCCTTTATAGATATATAACCAAATGTTTGATATTCATCCACCTCTGAATTTATGAATCGGCGTTTTTTTAAATTGTATTAGGCCTATTAAAATGAGTTTGAACGTTGTTAGTTTGTGGGGAAAAAGACGATAATAGTAGTAGTAGTAGTAATAATAATAATAATAACAATGTTTTCAGTGTTTTTTTTTATAGGTATTTGATGCTTGGTATACGGAAATACTGCAGCTTATGCTCAAAAACAAGTGGATCCTACATTTCTTTCCCTTTAGTTTGTTATCAATGATTCTGCATTATTTAGTTTATATTATTTTTAATTTCCAAACCACATTTCTAATATCTGTAATGTGTAGGTCAACAACCAATTAATGTCTGTCTTAAGGCTTCCTGAAAACCTAAACGCTGGTATGTTGGTATTGGTTTTGAAACAACTGTGACATTGAGATGCTGTCACTTAAGGACAATTTATCTCATAAAAATAACATGCAACATTTATGCTAAAGGTAACACCTGATATAGACCTACCACTCAATCAACTGTTAACATTTATAGTGTTTTCATTAAGGTAATGGACCTCTGTGATGGTTTATTACCCCTCCAAAGCAATCCCTTCATCACCCATCACAGCAATAAATGTTAACAGACAAAGAGACAGACAGGATGATCTGTGACATCTAATGAAATTATATGGAAACCAAACTTTAGCAATATTTGTTTTAGGTTTTCTTTCCATACGGTAGCTTCATTCAGATATAGACCCAGCAGATTTCATAATGCTCTTACAACAACAGATTTATGAAGATGTGAACAGTGTATATAATGCTTCTGTGCTTCTCTCTGTTTTCTCCTCTCAGCACCAGCTCAGGCAGGTTTGATGGGGAAGTGTCGGAGGCCCAGGACAGCTTTCACCAGTCAGCAGCTGCTGGAACTGGAAAACCAGTTCAAGCTCAACAAGTACCTGTCAAGGCCAAAACGCTTTGAGGTGGCCACTTCACTCATGCTGACAGAAACTCAGGTAGGGATATATTCAGGTGTTTCCAAACAGGAACTGGGACACTGTTGGATTTCTGCCTGTAAACTGTGTGGGATTTAAAATGGACCAATAAGTGGACCACAGACCTCATGAGGTTGTGTTAACTCCTCAATGTTTGGAACAAGAAAAAACAGAGAGAAAAAAATAGATGTTTTATGATCAACACATTAAAAAAAAAATACATCCAAAATGTAGCATATTGCCTGAGGTTGATAAAATATGTATTGATGGGATTTGATTAAAGCAACCCTTTAGTAGAACCATCCTTAATTAAAACTTTTGTTTTGTTTTTTTAACATTCATCTCCTCTAAACCCTTAACAGATGGAGAACTCTTTTTTTAAGAACATCACACAATTAAATATGCTTAAATTATCATGATTCTTGCTGTTTTTAGGTTAAGATCTGGTTCCAGAACAGACGAATGAAGTGGAAGAGAAGTCGCAAAGCCAAGGAACAAGGAACATCTGTAAATGACACAGGAAAAACTGGGATGGATTTACAGGGTATCAAGGCTCTCGGTGGCTCTCAAAGTCCGTCCCTAGAAGATGAAGATGAGATCGAAGGGGAGGATGAAGATGAGAAAGAGGAGATAGAGGTGCTGAGGGGAGGTTCCTTAGACTCTGTAAACTTCACGGGAAACTACAGCTCTTACTCAGAGGAGGAAGTGGAGGAGGGAGCTCCAGGAATAAGAAGTGGGGGTTTCCCCTAGTTATAAACTTTACTGTTCTTTTATTATGTGTCTTTGTATGTTTATTGCTATTTAAATGACAATACACAGGTGCACAAACATGGTGGCATGAAAATTATATTTTTTTCCACACCACAGTTTTATATCTCTATCTGGACCTAACTTCATACTGGGATGATTATGAGAATTATATTAAACCAAGACAGTGTCATTGATACGTTCCTGGACATTTAAAGGACAAATAGCCAGCAATCTATCCATTGCATTATTCTCTATCTGTATGATGTACTTGTGATTTAAACAGTACAAAAATGTAAAGCTCACATCTGTATTGTTATCTGCAGTAAATTAATTTATCTTTAAATGTACTTAAACTGTATGGATTGGGGGTAATAGCACTTTCATGAAAGGTAGAGACATGAAAAAATAACTTGGAGACTGATGTTGTAAAGAGTGTTACGTTACTGTCCATACTTCCCAGTCTGTTACAAAATACTGTATAAATACTAGACTAAAATTCGACACGTCATGTTTTTTTTTTTTTTTAAAGAGTTCAACTCAGTTAAAAATTCAGGGCTTTATAAGGGTGTAGCAAGAAAAAGTGGCTAATGTAGTACTTTTTTTGACAGTTTTATTGTATAATATTCAATGCATTACTTTATATTATCTGCATGTGATGTTTAGTTAAACCAACACACACACACACACACACACACACACACACACATATAAAGAAATGTCTGCATGTACTGTATGGTGTATGAAATTTACTGGTGACTTGGCATTTCCCTTGTATTTTTTAAAAACGTTGTCCATATAATTTATAGAATTTAATATATTTCACTCTAAATGCAACATTAGTGATTTTTGTGGAGATGAATAGTTTAAAAATAAAGTTCAATTCATATCTGTGTGTTGAGTCCAATAAGACTGAACTGGTGAATGGGACACCAATTAAAGGGATAGTTAACATTTTATGGGTAGAACATGTTATTTTGTGGTTGTAGGGTTGTTGGTAGAACATTGATCCATTGACATTATTTATACTTTAATATATGTATGTGAAGGTGGGTGAGAAAACACAGCTTAGCCATCTGAAACAGACTTATACAGAGAGATAAGTAAACACAGAAATGTCTGGCAGTAAGAAAGGACACACAAGCATTAACATTTATTTTATCTTATATTATGAGTATACAGGGCGCTCATAGGAGAGGAAGGATTAACAGTACCTCTTTCATCAGCAGGGTACCTGAAATACACAAATGCGATATGATTAAAAACTACTGACTGCATATAACAAATCTGATGAAGATATCTTATCAACTGCCTTTGCAATATAAATTTTAGTTTGTAAAGGCACTTTACGGACACCCTGTATGTTATAAAAGGCTAATGGCTACCAGTTAACAAATCGCAAATGTCCGTCATCAGTTGCCGTAGTTTCTACAGCTACACTAACAATACCTTGTTGCCATGGCAACGTCATGCCAGACAAACTTAGCATGTTTCATGGACTGTAAGTGGAGTTTTTGTCACCCCAATGGAATAAAAACCAGCAGTTTTTAAGCTTTAAGTGTCGTTGTCGAAGGTAAGGCTTTTTTATGTACTAGACCATAGCCTACACTTATAGTTTAGCATTAAGTTAGTCGCGCAATTGCTAATTTATCGTCCTAATTTAATGCTACGTTAGTTCCAAAACACTGTCAAGTTGGTGTTAAGTTTAAAGATATATTTACGACGGCTAGCTCCAAGAGTGAGTCTGTGTTATATTAATTGTGAAACATTACGTATTGGCAATATACTCTAGGCAGAAATGTTTACTCTTTTTTTGCACTTTTGAGATGTTTCCATTTCTTTTTCTTTCTTTTTTCCCTCCAGCCATGTTAGCTGAGGCTCGAGGTCCTGACCCTTTGGCTGCGTGGAAGTCCTCCACCACTGTAAAGGATATTAAAGTAAAGTTTCAATAGCAACTGCTTGGCATCAATAATAACCTGATCTCTGTATAGCAGACCTTTTTTGTAGTTTTTAAATGAAAATCACACACTAAATAAGCAAAAAGTCCATAATCAGCACACAAAACAGTTTAACTATTTTAAAGCTACTATTTGCTTGATAATTTTAGGAAAAATGCAGAGTTAAACATTCACAATGTGGTTTCATCCTTCTTACCAGCTGTACAAAAATGTCAAATCTGAATACTACAGCTCAATCTTTGCTGAAGTTACTATGGATGTATGACAGTTGAAGCTCCACTCTAAACATTACATGCAGATTGATACATTTACAGTACCTTCAGTGCCCTTTCTGTAGTTTCTTTAAACATTTTAATCTGTGCCTTTTTCCAAAACTCACATCTTCTGCAATATTACCCACCTGACAGGATCCAGGGATTCTCTGGAAGGAACCAAGTGGAAAGTACCGACGGCAAGCATCCGGTCAAAGAAGCTGCTTCTTGGGTTTAGAAACAAGGCCAGAGCTGGTCTGGGAGGACTGGGACCTGGGAAAAGAGTTCACCAAGTCATTAGTGCTAAAGAATATTCATAACAAGCTGCAGAAGCTACTTATGAGGTCTTACCAAATCACAAGCTACACACAGTGTCAAACTATACTATTTATAATTTGATCCACAGCAAAATATATTCCATCTTTGTCCCCTCACAGACCTCCTATCTCCAAATTTTTCTCCACCTTAATCCCAGAGATGATTGTTCTCAGCCCAGGGACTTCTTTCACAATACCAGTCACCTTCAGACCACTCCAAAAGGTAACACATCATTTGATTGTATTGGTATTTTCAAATTGGTATTTAAAAAAGTGGTCGATGATTATTCATATAAATGTAACACAATCCACTTGTCTTGTTCCATGCCTTGTGCTTGTGTAATGCTATCTGTCTATCTCAATGTGTGGGACAGTGTGAGTATGAGGATAGCATTGAGTTTCAAGGTAAAGAGGGTAGCTTTCAAGTGAGCCTCCGTGCCATCATTCCCTGCCATTCTGTGGAGGTGCCTGACGCTGTGATGCTCCCACTCTGTGCTGTTCAACACTCCTCACATTCTACCTTCCTGCTAAGAAATACCAGGTATGTGTGAGTGGGGTTATGTTTGTAGGATCATCCATGTATGTATATTTGCATTGTGGGGCAAAGAGTTTTTTCCACATCACTCATCAGAACTTATTTGCTTTTTCTGTGACTTCCATTTTCTTCCCCTACAGTAAACTCCAGACATTTTTCCAGTGGGAGTGTGCTGGCCCATTTCAGCTGAGCCCAGAGCAAGGCCTGTTAAAACCCAGTCAGGAGTGTCACATCACGGTGGTCTTCCGACCACAAGAGGCACTGGTGTACCAGCAGCAGGCTTACTGCAGATTTGGAGATGAAGGAGACAATGTTGAGAACTGCTGCAGTGTACTTTTGCAGGGACAAGGTATTGTATCAGAGATCAGACAAGATTATGATGCTCTAAGATTTTAGCCGTAGTGTCTGTGAATAATGGAAATTTGAAAGGTTAATAATAAAACTTAGTAGCCTCAACAATATATATAGACAGTATGAATTACTACTAAGACTGTATGATCAGTGCCTCAACAAATACTGTTGTGGTTATATGTGACCCAAATTGCCACATGCTCTCAACTTGATTGGTTACATCAGTTATATTAGTAAAACTGGATAAGTATTCATGGGTGTGAAACCGAAAATGTTTTTTAATTTTAAAAAAGTTTGTGCTGACATGCCTTAAGTCTACAATCAACAATGAATAAAAAAACCACCAATTTCACCCAGCTGTTCTCAGGTCTGACTCTGCGTTATGCAAATAGAAAGAAAGGTAGGATTCAAGACTATTTCACTTGCTGTTCTTTCAGCCAAATACCCATATCTTCAGTTCAGAAGTCCCAGTAGAAAGGAGGATGAAATACACTTTGGTCCTGTGGCAGTCGGCCAGTGTTTGCGGAAGAACTTTGACATCTTCAACCCCTCTCCAGTGGGTGTACACGTAAATACATGCATGCAAATGTACAATCTTGGTGTCGCCCTCTCTCACTTCTGTCTTTTCACCCTCTTCTCTAGGTTACTGTGTCTTTTTGTTTGTCACAACTATCTGGTGGGGCGCCCTTGTTTGGATCAGAGTTCAGCTGTGATGTCTCTAAGGATAAGGTGGTGCCTGGTGGATCACTTCGGGTTACAGTCACTTATTCTCCTGCTGTGGTGGACACTGTCTCTGTCGAGTATTTGTCTCTAAAATATAGGGGGGCACTCAGTGAAACGCTGCTCAAACTCACTGGAAATTGCATAGGTAAGGAGCATGCACGACTGAACAGTTCTATGCTTTTTATTCTAAAGAAAAGCAAATGAAATGTAAACTCCACTAATATATTTAAATTAATAGAAAGGTAATCTATAACCAAAATGAATTTGCAAATGTCTTATTGTAACTAGGTCCCAAAGTTTCTTTGTCCTCCTCTGTGGTTGCCTTTGGATGTGTTGAAGAAGGAGGATCAGTTGTACAGACAGTGGAGCTGGTTAATTCCTCATCTGTTGAGGTTATCTACCAATGGGACATTGATTGTCGTGGGAACAGTGTGTTTAGTATCTTACCAGCAAGTGGCACTATACCCCCACATAGCCACACCACACTGAAGGCAGCCTACAGGCCGACACATACAATCGCACACCACAGGAGAGTGGCGTGTCTAATACTGCATGGGGTAAGAAAATCAGATGCATGCACACAACATTCAGGCAAACATTAAAAAAAAAACTACCTACTTACGCAGTCTGTTTTTTTAGGACCCAGTGTTTCTTGACCTGATTGGTACCTGTCACTCAGAGCTGCAGCATCCAGCCGTACTAAAACCTGAACACCTGGTTCTGTACAAGCTTCATTGGTACCGCAGACTACGCTCACCTGACACTGTCAGTGTCTTGCCACAGGATCATATTACACAGTTAGACCAGCAACGTGTACAGTACCCAGTGGAGGAGGTATAAGAAATATCTCATGAGAAAACAATCACACTTTATCACTAACTGTCACTCATCAAGAAAATAGTATAGGTTTAAGATTTTCTCTGACTCCTTCTTTGTGTCCCTCTGTATCAGTCAAACCAAAGACTGGACAATGCTGCTGTCGTATCAACTACTACTCAAATGGAGGAATTTTACCAAAGCTCCATGGTGGCCATGGATCGTCTCCCTTCGAGTTCTTCTTCATCATCTCTGCATGTGTCTGCTGTGCCTAGTGAACTTCTGTTTAATCACAAAATGACATCCTCTTTGTCCACGTCATCTGCCTGCACGCAGGCCGTCTCAATCACAAACCACACCAGAGGGAAACTCAGGTACCTCTGATTGTCATAGATTGTGGCTTCTCACCATGGCAGAATTATTTTTTATGTGTAAAATACAGACATAATATCTGTTGCACTATAAGACTCATGTTGCATGTGATTGTGTCATAGCCTCGTATGGACTATTTCCCAGGATTCTCCATTTTCTATCTCTCCTTCATCATGTGACTTGGCTCCACTGAAGTCCACCTCATTTAGAGTGGCATATAACCCCAAACAGCTTAATACCCTGCATGGAGCGCAACTTGAGTGCTTTGCATACTATAAGGTACTCTTATAGGATACACTACAGTAAACAGTTAATTCAAAAAGAACAATGGCACTTTGAGTTTAAAATGTATTGTTTTCTGTTATTTGTCTTAGTTGTTGTAATTCAACAGTTTTAGACTTTGAAAGTTTTCTGGATGCTGCAGGACAATGATGATGTCGGGGAGCGACTGCTGTGCCCACCCTGGTGTGTGACCGTCAGAGTCATTGGCCACTCCTTTCAGGCAGGCAAAGAACACTTCATCCCGCGCTGCTCCCTGAGGCCTCCTCAAGTGGTGAGACACAAGCACAACCAAAAATCTCAAATCTCAATATATGAACATGTGGTTTTCTCTGTTTAAAAAAAACAAAAAAGTAAAAATATCTACACTTCCAGACTATACCTTTCCTCTAAAAACTTTGCAAACAACATAACACTGCAGTATACTAAGAAATTATAGTTTTGTTTCTATTCTGTCTTGATCTCGCCAGGTGTTTCCAGCTATAAGTGTCATTTCCTACAGGAATGTGCTACTTCAGAATGATGGAGACCTGCCTCTCTCTTTCTGTCTGGACCGCAGCTCAAATCCTGCCTTGGCAGATTCAGTGTTTGTGGTGCCGAGCTGTGGTTTGATCCAGCCAGGGGATCACCAAATCCTCACCCTCAGAACAACACCAACAGAAGACAGTCCCAAACAGGGGATCAGCTTATGCCTGCAGCTCAATGCAGCTAAACACACAAGGGTACTATATGCACAAGGATAGGGGATGTTACGTTAACTCACTCTGTTCGTGCTGGTTTTTCTATGTGTGAATGTTCCCGTCTTTTTTAGGATCTGACAGTCATCAGTGTGGCAGAAAAGCCTTGTGTGTCTCTGGAAGGAGGCAGCAGTTTATATTTCCAGCCAACAGCTGTGGGCTCACAAACCCAGCGCAGCCATCACATCAGGAACTGCAGCCGCCTGCCTATACGGTTGGCCGACTGATTTATTATCTCACTGTTGTAATTCCGGTCTTGTTTCCTGACATTTTTCAGTGTATTATTTGTAGTCTGGACGTATCTCAGCATCATCAATCTTGTCTACAGCAGGCTTTTTTGTAATTGTCTTTCGCAACAGGTTCCAGTGGAGCATTCCAGAGCCAGACCAGGAGCTTATCTTTGTCCACCCAGATGCTGGTGACCTGCATCCCAATGAGAGCTCAGTGAGAGATGAACAGAGTCCCACATACTTTACATTTGTGCAGACAGAACCTTTGCAACATATTGAAAAAGATTAACTGATGATTGTTTACTCTTATTACAGATGCAGACGTGGTTCTTCAGTCCACTAACAGAGAAAACATACACCCTCAAACCAACTCTCACCTTCTGGCCAATTCAGACAGATGGATCTAATAAGTCACAGCTTACCCTCAAAGTGCTTGGAACAGGCTCGAAGGGCTCCATAGAGGTGCTATTGTCTTTGTGTCTTTTTGAGTTTGTGTGTGTACATGATTCTATCTGTGTGTGTGTGTGCATGGTAATTACTTCTTAGTGTACAGGAAAATTCAGATGACTGTTTCTCACAGTTTTAGAGGATTAACAAATCTTGAAGTGAACCAAACAAAGCAGTGTGTGTATGTTTATTTCCTACACAGGCAGAGAAAGCAGTCCTGGATGCAGGGGAGGTTCTGGTGGGAAGCTATCAGTCAATAGAGATTCCTGTGGTGAACAACAGCCCCTGTCCCGTCTCCTTCTGTCTTTCTGTACAGCATCTGAGTGATGAACTTACTAATGATGCTGAAGCTGATCAAAAAGGTATGTTCATATGTGGCCTGATTGTTTTACTTTTCATGGATGATAATCATTAGTTCTCTATCAGAGGCTATTTTTTTGCTGTAAAATGAATTGAAATGAAATGAAAAAAAGTATTTTTTTATGCTATTGGAGACTGTGTCTTTTCTGTCCCATTTAGCCCTACAGCTGGACTGTGATGGGGGAACCATCATCTCACATTCCACACTGCACCTCCGATCCACTGTCAGCCCACACAGAGGAGGACAGTACCGCTGGATCATTAGCTATCAGACACTAAATTACCGTGGTAAACGAATAATGTACAAACACTATACAGCTAAGTATTTTCAACAGTTTAATTCTAAGTATTTACCATCCAATACTTTCTGTTTGTCTCTCTCTCTTCAGGGGTGGTGTCATCCTCTCCTCAACCACTGTGTGAAGTACAAGCTAAGGGTGTGTTTCCCACCCTGCAGGTGATTGATGCATGTGGTGGTGGCAGCGTGGACAGGCTCAGCAAGGCGCATCTGTGGAAACTCTTCTCACTGGACAGCTTCAATAAGCATTTGCTGTCCAACCCCTCTGCTGCAGAACTCACTTTTAAAACCCCCACCAGGCACAGGTTAAGCTCAATGATATTTTAATGATCAAAATCACAAATTAAGATTTATTAAGACAGAAAGTTCAATAGTAAATGCCAAAAATTCATCGTTTTAGACTGTCACTATTCAAGTAGAATAGTTAACTTGCATTTAGATTGTCAAATTACGGTGTGGGGATAACCTTCTCTTCCTGTCTCTAGTCTACGCAGTTGTCCCTCCATTTTCACCAGAGCCATGCTGGATTTCAACTTTAGTTCTGCTCCTGTAAATTCAGAGCCCTCAAATGTTGTGCTGATGTTTCACAACCCTGGATCATTCCCTGTAGACTGGTATGTAATGAACAGTAAAACCATATCATACAGTGCATTGCAGTAAACAGACAAGACTGGTGTATCCGACTTTACCACCTGCACTCAAACAGTGGTTAACAGTTGAATTTATTCTGCTAATTTACTGGTTGCTATCTTATAATGTTTGACTTCTTCTTCTTCAATATTAGGGCATTTTTGTTTCCAGAGGACCAACAGATAGAGTTGGAGTACTGGGCAGTGACAGGGGAGTTCAGCAGCACAGAGCTGTACCGGATGAAGGTCAGACATTTCATATAGTTAATACAAATACAAAAGAATTCGATTCTGTTTGGGACATTTAAACATCAGTTTTTGATTGAAAAAAATAAAAATAAAAATGAGCACCGAGAATCAAATATCAATGTTTGATCTCATTTACAGGTTCAGGACAACAAACTGTTCAGTGTTTCTCCTCGTTCTGGGACTTTACTTCCAGGCCAGAAGAGGGCAGTACACTTCAGCTACAGGTCTGAGCCATCACATACACAACAGAAAACTGAGAGTTAGGGAGAGTTGCATAAAATCTGGAGTAAATATATGAAAGTTTTATGTAATTTTGTGAGAGTGATGAATTTGAATGTATGTGTATTTGGCGTTTTGCTGCATTAGATTACTCTAATAATGCAGTTCAAAGATGATCTAAATGTTGTCCTTCACAGACATGACTTTGTTGCGATGGATCGGTTTCCTGTTGTGTTCAAACTCTCTTATGGCAGAGAGATCTTGGTGAGGCTGATATGAAACTTACTATGGCAGGGTTATTCCAGTATTGTCACTCTTGATGTTAACTGTGTGTACATGCATTTCTTTGTACAGTTAAACTTTCAAGGGGTGACAGTGGAGAGAAACAGACCATATCTCCAAATTGCCACTAGTCGACATGTCTTCAGCCCTGTAGCTATTGGGGATTGCAGTCCTCCAAAGCAGGTGTATACTTGGTTTTGTTTTTTGTGATATCATAAAAGAAATCACTTATTAACATTGCAGCTTAAGGTTCTATGAAAATCCAGAGAAAATCAAACATTTGAGTGTATATGTCTTTGCTGTGCAGGTGTATGAATTACGCAATGGTGGTGCAGTGCCAGTCTGTTATGAAGTTGACACAGCTGTGTTGTCACAGCTGCAGGTTGACAACTTCAACCATCCAGTGCTGTGCTGCCTCAATCCGAAGGGAGAGGTCCTCCCTGGGAAGGCAGCCATGCTGGAGTGGATCTTCTCTCCATTGGAGGCTAAGATGTACCACGTATGGAATGAATCACACTCACTTTACCTTATACTGTCTTCTTAACATTGTCTCTCCACAACCTTCATACTGTATGAGATCATGCTTCAACATTTTTACTCATTTATTTATTTAGAATAATGCTGCACATGAGAGCTTTTGGACTGAGACTTTAAAGTTTAACTAAATGTCCAGTCTCCATCTATAATTTACATTTTCGTATCTGTTTGTATCACCAGATGGATGTTCCTATCAACATCCACGGTCAGGACTCGGCAGTGGTGAGGTTTGATGGATGTGGGGTTCATCCTCTGACTCCTGGCTCCTCAAACCAAGTCACACAGGGTGACAGCAAAGACTCTGTAACATCTGTCCAGAGGGTTCCCTTTCCAGGACAGGTAAGAGCTCAGCACCTATGAACAAAGTATAAATAGGTGAAGTGTGACTGTCCATTTATGTGCCATTTGGACAATATCTTAACTGAAATCTCAATGTGTGTGTGTAGGTGTTATTTCTGTCTGAGGACAGTGTCTTTCTAGGTGACATTCCTGTGCGCTCACAATCTTCAAGGATCTTCTTCCTCACCAATGTGTCCTACACAGACACTGTCTGCTATGCATGGGACCTTCCCCAGCAGAGCAACCAACAGGTAAAGGCAGGTGCACATGCAACCTCAGTTTCTGTTTAGGTTCGAATCCCAAATCTGTAATCACACACAGTCAGATTTTCTCTGGTACTGATTTGCCAGATGACTCCTCTGTTCAAATTTTCAAATGTGTTGTTACATCACTGCTGACCAGCTTTATGTGCCATGTGTCAGGTGGTGCAGATCTATCCAGAGCGAGGGTGTCTTCGTCCAGGGGAGTGTGCCCTTTGTGCTCTTACCTTCACTTCTACTGAATACCCCACTATTTATCAGCTTGATGTCGTCTGCCAGGTACCACAGCCATGCTTGTGTAGATTTAAAGCCGTATTAAGGTTTCTGGGATTTTTGTATATTTTTATTTTAGCACTCAAAAATGAGGTTGTGTTCCTGTCTTCTCTTCTCCAGGTTACTGAAGAAGCTGCACTTACTTGGTATCATGATGCTTTGCAACGCTGGGAAGAAGAAAGAGAGAGGCAGCAAGATGAATTCACAATCACAGACAAAAATGTTACAGAGAGCCAAAGAGTTTTAATAGATAAGGTCTGGCTTCAGAGATTAATTGTAATTTTATTTAAAATTTAGAACATTTCCACCTTTTTCACTGTATTCACCTTTTGTTTGATGCAGGAGCCTCTATCAGCTCCTGCAAGAAAAGGGCCACCCCTCAGAAAATACAAGGTTATCTTAATTTGCTATCAGAGTTATACCGTATTTTCCGGACTATAAGACGCTACTTTTTTCCGACGCTTTGAACTTAAACACCGGTGTGGCTCATGTATATGCGGCACGAAGCTCGTTAGCTTTTTACAAGCTAACAAGCTCTGTGCCCCCGATACATTTAGCGTTGTCACATCAGACCCGGTCAGAGTGGACCACATGAAACTGTTCAAATAAATTCAATAGCAGCTTATAGACAGGTGTGCGCAGTAGTCCGGAAAATACGGTAATTACAATCATATTGAAATATGGATGTGCTGTAAAAAAACATTATTTTGACTGCACCTTCATGTCTCACTTTCTCTTACCTCCCCAGACTCTTCCTCCCATCTGTGCCAGTAGAAGTTCGGAAACAGTGGGCAGCATATGCACCCACCCGACAAGAGCTGAGCGGCGGGCACAGCGAGAAACAGCAAAAGTGTGGAGACGTCCTGAGCCTCCCCAGCCTGCTTTGCTGCATCTGGGGGTTACAGCACAGTCTCATGGGCAACTCGAGTACCTCACACACTTTTCTGACCACTTTAATCGGCATTTTAGGTAAAGTTTGTACAGTACACACGTTGACCAAATGCTAGACAGAGAAATATTTTACTTATAAATCTGTTTACAAGAAATCTTTCAGAATTCAGAAATGCAGATATGACTTTAGATAACCTTGCTCGTCGTATCTATAAAGTTATAATCTTTGCTGCCTTTTTAGGTGCCTCCAGTCAGTTGACATCCAGCAACCTGAAACTACTTCTACACCAATACATGGTCCTGAGAAAGACGTCCTCGAGCACATACTTACCTTGATGTTAAGGTAACGGACGTCCAGTCTGACTTAAATCTAGTGGTTTGATATTAGGCATGAATTTTGGATCCGTTTGGTGATTGATTTACAGATAACAGAACTGTTACAAGAAATTCTGCACGTGTATATGTGTGTTTTTGTGTATTTGTTTAGGTCACTGCTCCCTTTGTCTTTCCAGGAACATCGTTGATTCAGCCTGCGTCCAGTCTTTGATTACTTCACCCTCCAACACCAACCAAGCAACAGAAAAGTCTTCCTCCACCGCTCCTCCCATGCGTCCCACCTCTTCCTCTCCCCCCAGTGGGACAGCGGACAGTGAGGCGAGTGCAGGACGCTCAGGAGACAGCCCCCGAATACAGAACACACGAACTGAACGAGCACCTGCTGACATGGTTGAAGAGGTTTTGATGAACACCCTGCAGAACCTGATGATGGAGGTTGTCAGAGGAGAGCTTGTTTATGCAGCACAGCCCTGCACCATCCCATCTGTTTCTCCCAGGTGAATACAAACACACACCAGCAGCTCTTTGTTTGTTGCATAAGTCAGAAGTGAATCATTATCCTTAGACGTATGCTCCATTAGAAGCAAGAGGATGTCCAACACCACGGCAGCAGAGGAGAACATTTAAAAAAGCAACCAGCAGAGACTTGAGTCTTACCATCTACCCGAGGACCCTGAGGTCTGTTTCCTCTTACTGCTTTCATTAAAAGTCCATTTCATCCCAACAAGTGTCTGTTGAAATTTGTTTCCTTATAGACGGCTCCATAAAATTTAAAAACAAACATTTCAATTATTAGAGAAAGTATACAAAATGTTTTGACACTTGAGTTTGAATCCAAAATCTTGACTAGAAAAGTCGACTACATGAGAAGTTTGGTTGGCAATTTCTGACTTTCTTAGATGAAGTATTGTGTATGCCTGAGGATACAAAGGACAAGTTTAAATTTAGGTATTATCTTTTAAGACAACTATTAACATGTGCACTTTAGTTTCTGAATATATGATGAACCCTCGTTTCATTCCTTGCTTTTTCTGGTGATGCTGTTTTTCATTAAATGTATAGCAGTAATGCAAACCAGTACAACAGAAAATAGCTGTAAAGCATGTTTAAAAAACTGCTTCTCTGTCAATTTATTTTGGACGACTTAGATGCTGCACATGTTCTATTGACTGTTCACGGTTTTGTTTAAAAGAATCAACCTTCAATCCATCAGGTGATGTAAGGCAATTTATATTGAAACCTTGAAACATCAAATAATATTGTTTTTACCCTTAAGAAAGTACAAACACTGTGCCATTTAATATTTACATATAATATTTTGTTAATCACATAAACAATCACCGTCATGTTCATTTAACAGCACAATAATTTAACTGCAGAATACAAAATGGCCATTATTATAAACATAAATTATAAAGGCTCATGAAGTTAAAAGGTACACAAGTGAATAGGGCAGCAGTATACTTTGACTCCTCTCAAGCAACTTCAATATGTTAGCTTCACTTTTTTCATCAGCTTTCAATGTTAAAAATGACCTCTATGCCATTCAAAAAAACTTATTTCAAGGTTATTGTAACTATATGCCTAAAACTTCTTGCAGTTTGGTTTATGTCACTGAGAGGCTTTGATTTAACTTGTTCCCAACCTATTCAGTAGTGATGGGTCTGGCAGCACCGATGCGTCGGCTCATGTGTCGAGATCACAGAGCGAAACCCCGTGTCGGTGTGTGTATCGCGTTAAGAAAGTCACGTGACGAAACAGCTGCTGTTTCGCCAATCTGTGTTTATAAGGAAGCGCGTCGGTCAGCGGGATTCTTACCTCAACATATATAAATAAAATCCTCCTTGACTCAAAGACAAGTACATAAACATCCTCACACAGTCGCCATTATGCTGAAAGTAACGAATTGTCACGAGCAGGAATATCGTCGCATTCACTTAAATTTGCATAAATAAACAAACACAAGCCCATGGAGCTCTGTAGCAGTCTGATCCCTCTTGGTGTATAGATGACCCCATAACAGACATTTCAGTCATTGTTTGGTATGGACACGTCCATACACAGTTCTAAGTCATGGCTAGGTCATTAAATCAGTATGTCAGCAGAGTCTGTCAGCGAGACTGCCTGTAATGATGTTAAGATCCAACAGGTGTCAGTATTGAGCAACACAGTACCGACACGTATCGATACAGTTTGGGTAATGGGTCGCAACATTTAATGAGGCCTCATCTACCCATCACTACTATTCAGTGACTAAGATCAACAACTAAACTCGGTGATGGTGGGAAAGATCTTGTTAAGAAGATATTGGCGCTTTTCCTCCAGAGTTCTGAGATTTTCAAATTCATAGTAAGGAACCTGTAAGAGAAAAACAAAAGATATTTTTGAGAACAGCAGATATTTAAATTACCTCAAAACAGACTGACAAAAAGGCTGATCTCATTAAAAAGTAACACCACTTCATCTGATGAAAATGCAGAGTTCACAAGTGTTTACAAGCATACCTGCACCACCTCAAAGCCCATCCTGCTGAGGTGTCTCCTCTTAGTGACTTCCTTCCCCAGCAGGTGATGAGTGTTGCTGCAGAAACGGTCTTCACTGTCCAAACACAGTGCAAGTCTATATATGCACAAGACATGAAGAAAAGTTCAAATAGTCATTTAGGAATGAGTGTAAATGTCATCCACGCAGCTTACATTTATATTTATACTTAGATTTGTGCAAATACAGCTTGCTACTTTCTTCCCCGCTGTTTGAACATTGAAGGGAATCTGACTGTCCCAGCAGTTCTTACCTTTTGTGAGTGTACTCCAACTGAGAATGAGGCAGAACCAATCCTCTCTCATCTAGGCATATCTCCACATCTGGGCAGAGAAGGGAAGTAAACATTAAATTTATCCAGTAAAAAATATACAGATATTGTCCATTTTAATCTCATATGACACAAGTGGCTTACCTATAGTGTATCCCTTGTGATATAAGTATGTGCGGAAGTAAAACCTTCCCCCCAGCAGCTTTGTCAGTGGAAGTTTGACCCGATAGTACAACAGTTTGTCTACTGGTGTCTCGAAAGCCTGGTCCACTGAGGAAAACCTCTTCACATGGCAATACAAGGGCAGACTGGGACCCTGACGAAGAAAGCGTTACGGAGGATGCATCACTCTTATCATTTATTGGATTGGCTTCTCTAACACTCGTGGAAAAACCCTATGTAAATAAAATGAACTGAAAAACATGATTGACACAGTACTCACGGAGTAGTATGTGCACTCTAATGAGGCTGAGAGATGGAGCTGTGTCAGTTGTCCCAATATGTTGTCGTCCCATGGCTCTATCTGTGCTGTAGGACAGACAAAGACATCTTACATTACACTTATTACATACCGTATTTTCCGGACTATTGAGCGCACCTGTCTATAAGCTGCTATTGAATTTATTCGAACAGTTTCATGTGGTACACTCTGGCCGGGTGTGATGTGATGAGGCTAAATGTATCAGCGGCACGGAGCTTGCTAGCTTGTAAAAAGCTACCAAGCTTCGTCCCGCTGACACTGAGCCACACCGGGGTTTAAGCCGCAGGGTTCAAAGCGTCGGAAAAAAGTAGCAGCTTACAGTCTGGAAAATACGGTAACTTGTTGCATACTCACTATTACACATGCTGGCAGGTTGTACATTCAGACACAGTAAAGGATTACCAGCTGTATGCTTTTTTTTAGACAAGCAGCAGAACAATGATAATAATTTTAAAAAAAAAAATCACAGGAAAAAAAAGAACTTTTCTCTCCTTTCCCAACCCTCCCCAGTCAGCAGTATACATACCTTGCAGCCTCTGTAGGAAGTAAGGACTGAAGACTTTATGCATGTAGTTGAGCGGGAAGCGTTCAAGTTGGATGCAAGCGTGCAACAAATCTATCAGCACGCGAGGCTGGAACTGGACAAACCTTGTTGACAAAATGCTCTCCAGCTTTTTAAACATTGGACCGGAGCACTGAGGAGTAACACGGAGATGACAAAAGAACAGATTACACCGTGCTGTAATTCAACTGCAATTCCAAATTATAGAACTAAAATACGTGACATAACAATATATAAAACTTGTTTTTGTTGAAGGATGACACACTGGTTTTAAAAAGCTACATGCTTTCGTTTCCTTAACATGCTTTTGCAGTATGATGGCATTTCTTACCTGTGGCAGGTAATTGAGTCCCCCCATGGCAACAATCTGTTTGGTTATCTGAACGTCGGTGTACTTTTCAGCATTGCACACAAAGGTCTCAGCCACAGCCTCAAAGACTGGCTCAGAGCGACACTTCATTTGTAGGCAGTACTCCATGACAGTACTGATCACCTCTGGATCACAGCTTCCCAGCCTCCCTGATGTAAACACACACACAGAAACACTTCATCATTCTCTTTTCTACATTCTTACATTTTCACCCACACCCATGATCAGTTATAGTAAATAAACCAAACCTGGCAGGTGTTTCTCCATAGCTGCCAGGAGCTGTTTCTTGTGCCGTCCCATACTCATCAATGCAGAGAGCACCTTAATGATTTCATCATCACTGAAATATTTAAAGACCTGTGATGCCCTGTAACTCAGTGTCACCGCCAGGGTAATGGACAGGAGGGACGGATCCAATGCATTCTTCTTCTAAACATGTAATATAAACACAGAAGTCTAAAGTTGTTAAAGAGGCATTTGGATGTAAATTGTTCAAAGCTGTGTGACCAACAAGAATCAGAAAGTTGCAGCTACCTGTCTTTGCTGTAACTTCGCCAGACTTTGCAGAATATCACTGACATGCGTGGCCTTCAGCTGGTGGACCTGCCTCTGTGTGTGTCTGTGCAGATCTGACAGCATCAGTGCCTGCTGCTGGCTGGAGGGCTCGTAGAATAGAGTCAGCAGGGAGTACACGGCAGCAGCCTCGCTGGGAGACACCACTTCGTTGTCGACAGCAGCACTGAGGGAGTCGAACAGCTCTGTCACCATGCGGGACTGGCGGCCTTCCAGGGCATATGCCACCTTGCCCAGGTGGCAGAGCTGTGCCACCTCGATGTCCCTGGTGGAGAGGAGCTCCAGGCCCTCATTAATCAGTCTGATCACTGGGGGGCTCTGGGCATCCAAACCAAACTCAGCACATGCTCCGAGTAAAGTGGCCAGTCCCTCTGCCCTGTCACTGCTGGGAAGGTGTGCCAGTCTGGAGCACAAGTCAGACATGACATCCTCTTGAAACAGAGACTGAATATTGACCATTGTAGCTCTGTTGCTGTGTGGTTTGGTGTATGGCGTGTATGCAGAGATACGTGGGGGTGCTGTTATGTGTCTTCCAGTCTGGTGCAACGTAACTCCAACATGTCTTTCCCCAGGTGTCAGCATAGGAGTTGCTGCTGCTGCTGCACTGCGCGTTCTTTGGAGACAAGCGGGCACGTCGGTTACGCACGGTTGTTCCGCAAAGGCAAAATCCACATGTGTGCATCTGCCCACTGAATTGTGAATACTTAGACCACGAGGTAGAAATAAACAAGCCGAGGCGTGCTGACAGGCCGCCCTGACAGACTTAGAGATACAAATGATAGACTTCATTGTTTTCTTCTTCTTTTCTGTCAAACAAAGAAAACACCACAAGAAAAGAAGCCCCTGTCAGTACATTATGTTAAGTTTCCAAACACTGAAAAAGTGACGAGTCAACGAAAGTAACGGAGTCATACGCACTTATTTTACATTAAAACCTCATTTAAACCCCGACACAAAACAACCTCAGGCTGTGGATGAGATTACAGACGACCTACCCTCAGCGTAACACCAGGATCTAATGTGGTTGTACGAACATATTACAACACGAGTCTTGACCGTTTTGCAACACAGTTTTTTTTTTTTTGTAACACAGTCGTGAAAGGTCACATGTGCTTACGTTCTTCTTCTTCTGTGGAAATGGCAGACTCGACGCGTCCCAGGCGTATCGCTGCCCTCTACTGCTCGGTGTACTCCTGCTTTTTGCTTAGTCACATTCTATTACACACTCCGATGGCCTGCAGATACTGCAACAGCTTCTTCATTTTATCCCAATTCTCCAAATTCAGCAGAGCGTGCATACTAAAAACGGTCCCTCCAGCCGCTCCCAGATCCCTGAAGAGCTTCCTCCTTTGTGATGCATATCTGCTGCACTCCAAGACCACATGAGCCACCGTCTCAGCCTCTCCACACTCACACTGCCCATCCAGGTGGTTACCAATCAGCATCAAGCCACTTCTAAGGCCACAATGCCCAAGTCTCAGCCTGGTGATGACCACCGCGTCTCTCCTGATACAGCCAAAGCAATTATTTCTTCCCCCTACACTTTTTTGTATATTATAAAATACCCTTCTTTTCCTCTCCTTATCCCATGAGTCCTGCCACATTTCTTTTACTGCCTGGTTTATTACAAATGAGTACTCTGGCGGCCCAGTAATTACTTCCAGTTTCACTTTTTCCTGCTTTGCTGCACTCTTTGCTACCGTGTCTGCTTCCTCATTCCCTAGAACACCCACCTGAGCCGGAACCCATATGAAACCCACCTCACACCCTATTTTGTTAATTCTAAACAAGATTTGACACATTTGTGCTATTAAATCAGGTCTAGACTTAGCCCGAGCCTCCTTAACTGTCTGCATTGCTGCTGCAGAATCACTACATATGACTGCAAACCTTGGTTTATTGTCCTCCACCCACTGAAGAGCCTTCAACACTGCCATAATTTTATCTGATATCCTATATCCTTTTTTTATTCCTAACTGGGGAATTACTATACCTACTGCCACCCTGCCGCTTTCTGGTTCCTTTGACCCATCTGTATATATTTGCAAATGCATTGTCCAATTTTGCTGTAAGTGCTTTTGAATGCTGCTAACAATATCATCATCCTTTCCCCTCTTCTTACTGTTTAAAAAACGCATATCAACCTCAGGATAAGTAAGAAGCCATGGTGGAACAGTTTCCCAGCAGACTGGGGGACACCCTCTCTTCTCCAGAATACCTATCTTCCCTGCTTTATCTTTTAGTTTGATTCCATAACTAACTTTGACTTTTCTATCCCTTCCCTCACATGTGCTTACGTGTGCTGCCACCCTGTGGGTAAACCCTATACTTCTTCTTCTTTGGTTTCAGCAGACTGGAGGCATCCCAGGCGTACTGCTGCCCTCTACTGTCCAGTGCGATTTCTGTTTAATGCTTAATCATATTCTGCTGTATATCCCAATGGACTGAAGACACTGCAACAGCTTCTTTATTTTGTCCCAGCTTTCCAAATTCACAACATGTGCATGTTAAAAACAGTCTCTCCAGCTGCTCCCAGATCTCTGAACAGTTTCCTGCTTTGAGATAAGTGTCTGTTGCTTTGTAAAACCACATGTGCCACCGACTCAGACTCTCCACACTCACACTGTCCATCCGGGTGTTTCCCAATCAGAGTCAGGCCATCTCTAAGGCCACAGTGTTCAAAGCAATTGTTACTTTCTCCTATGTTTTGTTGTATATTTTAAAATATCCTGCCTTTGCTTTCCTTATTCCATGATTTCTGCCACATTTTGTTTGCTGCCTGGTGTATTACAGCTGAGTATTGTGGTGATCCAATATTCACTCTCAGTTTTACTTCTTCCTGCTTTATTGCATTCTTAGCTACAATGTCTGCTTCCTCATTTCCTTGTATGCCCACATGTGTTGGTATCCATATGAAACCCACCTCACACCCTATTTTGTTAATTTTATTTAATATTAGGCTCATTTGTGCTATTGAGTCAGGTCTGGATTTGGAAGGTACCTGTTGTATTGTCTGTATTGCTGCTGCTGAATCACTGCATATGACTACACCAAACCCTGTACTGCACGTTACGTACCACACGGACTGGTGTGTCGCTCCTGGTTGGTGAAAATCCACAGGTGGGGAGGGACTATAGAAGGTGAGCTGCAGGGATACCCATGCCATCCAGTGTGGACATGACTTTATGACTTTATGACTTTTTGATAACAGTTTATGAACTTACAGCATCGTCGGGCTATCATTTCTCCACTCAAACCTCTTTTACACAGCTGTGTTGCTATGTTACTGATACAGAGATGCACATACAGGTGTGTAGCCAAATAATGCAGAGCAAAATACACAGTGAAAGTTCACAATATCTAATCTAAATATAAATTTAAAAAAAATATGGTGATTCAGTTTGAGGAGGTGTTAGAATTTCAGATTGTTCCAATTTTGTTGCTCTGAGATTTACAAGCTTTCAAAACGTAACTTGTACGAATGATAACACCTAATAGATCAGACAGTTTATGCAAAGAATTCAAAGCCTTTTTTGAATGAGTTGTTCTTTGACTTGTGTTTTTTCCCCTAAAGTGAGTCAAAAATGAACTTAATAGCCACTACTAACAACCTCTTTATCCTCCACCTCCTACATGACTCACTTATCTGTTTCCACAAGATGGTGCAATATACAAAGAAACTGACTTTCCTCACACACTCCTACTTGAGCCCAACTTCATCCACATTTGATACAGTGCTGTGATTTTTTTTAAGTCACTTTAACATAATTAGTCATATGTAAATTTTATCTAACATAGGCACAGAAGCTGGAAAGAGAGTTTCTGTTCAGTGATGCAGTGACATGCTGTCTAAAATCAAACACAGATTTACCTTTTTTCAATAATGCTTGCAGAACACATGTTTAGATTAGAAATAAATGCATGTTTTTGTATTTTTCTGAATCGTTTTATATAAACTACACATGTTCAGATCCGGGAATGTGCTTCTACTTGTGTGAGGTGAATGCTCTGTGTGTTTGTGTGTCTGTGTGTGGCTGGCAGTGTGCAGAGGCTGATCCAAAAGTCATCTGCGCCTGCTATCTCCAAGACAATCTCTGCTCGTGTGTGTGTGTGTGTGTGTGTGTGTGTGTGTGTGCTGCCCATCTGGCTGGTCCCCACTATCTCTTTGCAAACAAGCAGCAACACCACAAGCCCTCTGGACACAAGTTGGACGGAGAAGAAAGAGCAAAAAGACCCAGAGCTTTCAAATGGCGAGCAGGGCAGACTTGATAAAATCTGTTATAATAAAGTTAGTGTTCTGCCAGTAATGCTGATGAATCACACTGAATAGTCACTCTGGCTGTGCGTCTCGCTGTGTGTGGGTTTGTGTTTTTCATTTCTTGTGAAAAACCTGACGAAACATCTATTCATGGTAGTTACGGGTATCTTTAAATCAGCAGCATCACTTCCTCTGCAAAACATTAACAAGCCATATAAATCTAAACAATATCTTTCTGGAGATAAACTGAAAATAAATCATTGTCACAAATCATAATCCTGCTAATTCGGACTGTGTGCTTCAGTATGTTGAAACCATAACAAACAAATAAATGCAATGCAAAGTTACATGTGAAAATAATAACTTGTTTTAGTCAGCGAAAAGAACAAAATGTTATTACGACAGTGGAGCCACATGCCAGCACACACACCTCTCTATGTACCCACAAACACACAGCGTACGGGAACAACATCACACCGTGCGTCGGCCAAATCTAATCTAATAATCAAAAGTTCAGCGGTGATGTTATTATTACTCACAAATGGATGTGACGCATTAGGAGAATATGTCCCCATCTTGCCTTAAATTATTGCTGCTATTGGATAAAATGATAACACAGTCCAAATGGTTAACTTCTCTGGATAATGAGGAAAGTCTGGTAATTCATCATATCGATACTCAGCTGTTTTAGATCTTGACAGAAGATCTTAAATGGTCTCTGTGAGGCCATGACTGTGGGAATTTAAGATTGTGTTTAGATGTAAAATCGCTCAAAACCAAAAACACCCGTTTGTTTTGCATACAGTAAATTAAACAGCGGTGCTTCTGTGTAAAAAAGAAAAGGAATTGGGTGTTGAAGGGCTGGTGTCATAACCTGTAAAAACACTGGATGATGCCCAGATGTCATAAAGCTAAGCTGGGTCTGCTGTTTTATCCACTCCTGTGTACGTCTGCTAGGCAGCTATGGTCATCGTTTTGTTGAACGTACAACAATATTTTAGTCAGTAAATACTTATTTTCACATCCAGAAGCATTATCATCGTCGCTTTTGCAATCTTGCTAGTTTAAGTCCAATTTGAACTCTGTTTTTGCTCTGGTTTGAGTATCAATCAACCAACTTGTAACAGAAACACAGTAGTACTCACTGGATTTTGAAAAGCTTTTCTACTAAAAGCTTCAGCTGAAAATGGCTCCATTAGTGCGGTGAGACTGAACTAAGTTTGCACTAGAAGGCACTCAGATAGCACATGCCTCCACCTGGGCAGCTGTACTGGTGCTGTAGGCTGAACACTGTTTCCCCCTTGTGGTGAAAATGCAACACTTGATCTATGTAAAACCTTCTCCTATATTAACAGATTGGGATTTTTTTCCCCCATCGTCTGATCATGCCCAAACGTTAATCATTTGTTCCTTGGGTAGTACCCTCCAAAAAACAGTCATCAGGATTTGTTCATCAGTTTTTTCGTAATGTTGCTAACGGACGAAAAAACAAGCAAACACAGGAGAAACATAACCACCTTGGTGGAGGTAAAAGTGAAGTTTGGAGGTGGCAGCATGGAGCTGTGTCTGTTCTCATGGTGCTGGTATGATCCACATTACAGAAGGGAAGATGAATGGAGTCATTGACCAGGAAGTTCTTTAGATGAATCTGTTACCATCCTCCATGATAAGGATTTGAAGCAGGTGGCCCTCCCACCAGGACAGTGATTCAAACTGCAAAGAGACAGCAATTGGTTCCAGAAGAAGAAAATAAAGTTGTTGGAAGGACCCAGTCTATCAGCAGCAGACTGAAACATCTGTGGGAGGAACAGAAGATCCAGATCCACTACAGACCCCTCATATGTTCAAGATGTAGAGCGTTGATAATCCTTTCTTACGTCAATAGTTAATATGAATGTCAGGGCACACTGATGATTATTGCTGGAGCTGAGAGTGTGCTCAAATACACTACTTGATTATAGTCAATTATTTCTACTGTTGTACTGAGTAAATTTCATAGTGATTCTATGAACATTAAGGCCAAATAGTTTTTATGTAGCTACAATTTTTTACATTAATTTAATGAGCTAAGAATGTAGAAGTATCTCCAATCTTACGTTTTGAATTTGACTTTTTCTTGATTGTTTTGCCTTTAAACAATAATCCTCTTAAAACACATCACAAAAGTTATTTATGAAAGCAATCAACATAACAAACTTCAAAACAAAAACTTGAGTGAGACGAAAATCGCACAAAATCCTTTGGAAGTTCATGTGATATAACTTAGTGAGATAAATATCTGAACCTGGTTCAGTGGAACAGTTTAACTCCTTATTGTCACCTCTCAGCATATTTACTGATCATTCTTTGGGAAAATTGGTTATCTGGTCAATTCCAAGTGACAGTGAATTGTTATCATTCAAATAATGTGTCCAATTATGAAAGGTCAAAGATGTTAACCCTGTGTGAGACAGACAGAGCGGGGCATTTCTGTGTAACACCAAATGATGTAGACAGATTGAGTTTACTTTCATTACTTGCTGTAACTACATAACTTCAGTCCCACCTCTGAAAACAGATTTTCTGCTTCTGGACATGTAAATTCATGTGACTGTGGGAGGCATCAATATTTTATACTACTATCTGCTCACAC
>OOFC01048446.1:61461-118461 GCA_900323345.1 Pseudochromis fuscus
TGTGTGTGTGCCAGTTATGAAAGAAAGAATTTCATGAACATGCCTTTCTCCTGGGGATTCCAGGGATGACTGTGGTTTATTTTAAAAAGGTTAGGGCCATCATGTGTTTCTGATTTAGACCTAATTCAAGTTGTCAAATAAAATATTAGTCCCATTGGGATTCCTAATCATTTCTGATCACAATCGCCTGGGAATCCATGTGTTTTGTGTACTCGCAGTTTGGGTCGGGCTTGTATTTTTTTTTTCTTCCCCGATGGAAACACGAGGGCATATGTGTGGCACAGAGGGGGGAAAAAAAGGCAGGAAAAGAGGGTGAAAGAGAATCACATCCAGAGATAGGTGGTGCATTCTGGCAGACAGTAGGAATCCATTTCACGCCCAGATGAAAGCAGTGTCAGAGGGGGAATGTGTGTGTAGCGTGTGTATAATAGGTGTGGCAGGACAGGGGTTAGGCCTGTTAGCTTTTCCTAGGTGGAGGAGGGTGGGAGGGAGCCCTTCATAATCCAGACCAATGTTCTTTCAGCTCAATTAATGACAGAGCAAAGGGGAAATCACAACTTATCGCAGTAGATAGTTTAATTAGTACATTGTTTTTCTTGCACAGATAAACCAAATAACATATTATCCATGTGCAGTAAAACAACTTTTATCTCCACCAACAAGTTATGTTTTCTCATGCATTGTTTTTTTTTGTTTCTTACGTCAGCAACCTTATTGAAAAGTCCTGGAAGAGATGTCAATGAGTTTTTTTAGAAAAAGAGAAATAGGAAATTACACCAAATAAATTATTACATGATTTTGATGATGGGATCGTGTTCAAAAAATGTCCCAAAATTTCACAAAATCTTTATCTCTTGCTGACATGAAGGCAGCAAAAACACCACCCCAGTGTCTATAGGCAGAGGTGAAGAAGAAGAAGAAGAAGAAGAAGAAGAAGAAGAAGAAGAAGAAGAAGAAGAAGAAGAAGAAGAGCAGGTACAAACTGAAAAGAGTGAAATATTTCACCTCTATGTAACTTTGTTGGATTCTGTGGAAAATCTACAAACATGCAGGATGATAATGTTTACAGTCTGAGACAATTTGGTGGAGATCAGACTTTTATTATCCCTGTGTGGATTCTTGTTCTCTGAGTCCTCTTGTTGTTTATAAAGTACATATCTCTGACAGCGAAACACTGTCCTGTGACACATACACAACTATGTCCAGAGTGGATTGTTTGCTTTTGTTTATGTGTAACTTAGGTTCTATATTCACTGGGATTTTACTGTTTATCAGGTATAGTATTTACAATGTTACCCTCTTAACACATTGCTTAATAATAATAATAATAATAATAATAATAATAATAATATGATAATAATCACTAACCACAAAATACAGCTGATGTAAATGTTTTCCTTTCTGTGAAAATTTTGTGATAAACCAGTACTTTAAGGTAATGCTTTCAAAATCTTTAAAGATATTTCACCCAACACCGACATGTTACCTTATGGTGTAGAGCATCACAGAGAGCAATCTACACACTTTCACTTTCACTCTGGGCTAAAAGTGATGAACTGACCAATCACACGCTGCCAACACTACAACTGAGCCACGACTGAAAAGGATCTTTTGTGCTAATATTATGTGTAATATTGGGAAAATTCTTTAGGACAAATGTGAACAATTTGATGTTGAATGCTGGCTTTAAAACAAACTAATCTTTAGTGTAGAGGAGCAACATGTCTGTTTGATATGCCAGGTCTGATTGTGTAAAATTGTATCAGCGTGAACCATCATGAAATGAAATAAATGCGTTTGACTGAACATGCCCATGTACACAGTGTTGACGTTTAGAGATGCCAAAGGAAACATGAGGAGTATTAAAAAGGTCTGACACTTGCAGCATGTGCTGTTCTGTGAGATCCAACTTTTATCATGTCACTAGTAAATCCCTCTTTCACCCCTGCTACTTTTTGTCTTCCTCAGCTACATAATATCTTGTCGAGCATGTTATAAGTTTAATGTAATGACTAAAAAATGCGCTGTTGGCAGCTGTTATTGAAGCTCCCGTATCTATCAGGGCGTTCTCCTCTGCAGCACTGACCTAAGTCCCTACAGATGTATTATACATGCTGGAAGGACATGTCGCATATCTCCTCTCTGAGCAATGTGATTAAGATGAAACAGTCAGGGAGTAAACAACTAAAGGGGGCTCCAGTCGTGGGAAAGAGGAAAGGCAGAGTGAATACACTGAAGGTAGATCCTGATTACACTGCTCCTGTTGTTGAGCACAGACTCTGCTGAAGTGTCTTTGAGCAGGACACTCAATCACTTCCTCAAATAGTTGTTGCTGCAAAACTAACAAATAGGAAGAGGTGAGAGACACAGTGATGACCCATTAATGATGAATTCAAATAAAGGCAGAGCAAACTACTCCTAATTTACAAGTCAACAATAAAATAAGAGTCTACAGCCATGGCAACAATCATGCAGGATATGCTTGGAGCTAAATGCCAACAAACACACACTGAAGGTCACTGAAGTCCTTGGGTGTAAAGCAAGAGAAGTGCATTGCACCCACAAAAGAGAAACTGCAGACTGCAGCTCATAACTGACTATCAGCTACTAATAATTACAAGAAAATGCTTGTGAGACCTGGTTCTTGAAAATATAAGAAAAGCTCTATTAACGAGAAAGCATTCAAACCTCAACCAAGGTATAATCCAGCTGTACTGACGCTATATAGTAAACACTACTGCCCTCTTGTGGTGAATCAGAAGCACTAGCTTGTTAATACATTCAAATATTATAGCAGGTCGCGACAGGATCCCATCTTTTTATCTAAGATGAAATAGGACAAACCAAGATCTGTTCAGTGTTTTTATCTAAATGTTGCTGACAAAAACATCACCTATTCAGCAGAGGTAAGAAAGTAAGATTACGTACTATGCAGACAGTCACTTGGTTTCAATTTACTATTTTATGAAACAAAAAAAAACACGAGCAGGTACTAAAATCTTATTGGTCGGAATCGTCACTGCGTCATTGCGTCATCACTGTGCGGCCGGAAACATTTTTCCTGGAAGCCGACAGTCTGCACGTTGATAGTCAGAATAACAAGTTTCTACTATGTGGGGAAAACCTCTAAATAGATCGGTTCAATCTGCAATAACAGCGCTTTAGTGCAACCTTAAAATTTTATTTAAAAACGTCAGCTGAAAAAGAGCTTTGATCGCCCGCTCAGTCGAACAGCTGATGGAGGATGTAATAAGAGCTCGTATCTCCGAAAAGGTCGGAGCAAGTTTTTAACCAGGCTCTAACTTGATGGATTAACAACATATTTGGAGTAAAAACAACTAATTTCTCATCTGAAACGATCTTCAAACTGCTTTCTGTGATGCCACAACAGGAGAAATCTGAAGATTACTGAATCAACTTTCTCCTCCTTCACCTGATGACCTGCTACACGGAGGAGGGACTGTTTTCTGTAATGGAAATGCAACCGAGGCGAGGTGAGTAGATACTATGTAGGCTGGTGGAAAAGATTAAGTACATACAATCACTTGGTTTCAACTCAGTATTTTATGAAACAAAAACAAACTAAAACTGGGGGTAAGTGGTGGTCAGTACTGTCACCTCACAGCAAAGGGTTCTGGGTTCGAATCTCTATTCTGCAGTTTGCATGTTCTCCCTCTGGGTACTCCAGCTCCCTCCCATTGTAGAAAGATGCTTGTTGGGTTAATTGATTTTTCTAAATTAGCCGTAGGTGTGAATGTGATTGAAAGATTGTTGCATCACACACAATGTAGGATGTCAAGGTATTTAAACCCCGATGCTCAGAGTCATTGTGAGGAGGTCTCAGTGAATCTGGTCAACACAGTGGTGGTTAAGAGCTGCATGCAGACAAGAATTTCAGCAATACACATCATGTGCATTATGAATCTACTGTATGTGGGCTGACGGCCATCTGGTTAGGGGCTGTGCAGTGTCTCCTCCCAGCAGGCAACTAAAGCTGAGCCAAGACCCCAGGCCCAACACCCTGCCGGACTTTGAAATCAGATCTTTATTGTCCATAAAGCCTCAGCCAAGTATGAAGAATCAGCCCTCCCTAACAAAACACACTCATCCAGCAGAGTGAGGGACAGGACCAGAGAGAAACTGGGGAAGAACGAGTGGGGACGGTGGTTGAGAGGTAGACTGTGAAGAAGCAAAGTGCAACTGTCAGTGCTTCTGCTCACAACCATGCTGCAGTTATTTATAGGTCAATGAGAGATAACTCAATTTCATAACTTTCTAATTTTGTTGTGGTTGGTCCGGGGCCACATATCAATACAGCACCACCATGGAGTTCAGCTTTGTCTGCTAAAAGATCACAGTATGCTTTGTTTTTGCCACTGGAAGCCAACTATTTGCTTGATTTTGACCCAGTATTAGATCAAATGTGCAAGGGAGAGAAACAGCACAATGGAGATAAAAGTATGAGTAGGTTTGAAATAAATATGCACTGTATGTATGGAGTAGAATTTACTTTTAGGTATATTATTTCATGAGACAGACACTTTTTAAAGCTGAAGAAAAGATATTTTTCAGAGGTTAAATGCAACAAACTCTTCAGTGTTTCTTTGAAGAAATAGAAAACTAAAGGGGCCAGGACGTGCTGGCATACATCACTTTTTTTAAAGTTGTGCACTCTGATTTTCCAGAGTGGGACCAAGCTATCAAAAAAAAAAAAAAGGCTATTCATCAGAGACCAAAGCGGAACAGACAAATCAGATCAAATGAGCTACTGGCAAAAAGCATGATTTTGTGTGGCTCGGTGCAAGTGGAGTTGGGATTTACACAGAATGAAATGTCTTCAGAACCTGAATAAAGCAGTCTGCTGTGTGAGCATGTTAAATCAAATCAGCATCATTGTGTTATTGTAAAAATCCTGCAAATCCAACATGGCATTTCAACATTCTGCGAATTCAAGCATGATAATGTGTGGTGTTACATAGCAGAGGTTGTCTCTGGTTTCTTGACCATGACAGTGAGTTCACCGGAGATTAATGGCAGTTTGTCAATATGAGCAACCCCTGCCTCAGCGTTCTGAATAAATCAAGGATATACATTTTTTAGAGTTGCTGTACTCTTCATCTAAACATCTACATTGTTATCACAGTGTTTTACTTGGTAAGCAGTCTTACATCAGTCTATCAGGCGGGCTAACCCAGGTTGTATTTTTGTTGTTGTTGTTGTTTCTCAGCAGTAAGCAGCATTAGTTTGTGAAATTGCAGCATCAAATAATTTATACATTTATTCATAAAAGCTATTGGTCATAATTTACTTCAAGGATGCCAGATCTTGTTCTGACTACAATGAGCACAGACCAACTTCTGCAAGGAGTAAAAGATATAGCCTCACATTTTTTAAATTTTATTTTATCTGTCATACAAAAGTTATTACACATCAGGTTAGCAGGCCAATCAGTGTTTTTTTTTTTCTATTTTGCACAAAAGAGTTAACGCCTTTGATTTTTAAATTAAAGCGACTTTCTTTAGGTCAGAAAACTGCATTAGGTCACAACAGGTGGAGGAAAACTTGGTAAAACTGTGTTTTCGTATAATTTTTACTGCAACTTATCATTTACAGAATAAAACAGTTACTGCAGAAGATCCAGCTGACAGACCCTGTCCAAAGAACCAACCGAGCTATGACACAGGATCAGTTCATCCAGGGGATCTTCTGAGTAAATTACCAGTCTGTCAGATCAGGCTCTCACTGTGATGATGTTTTCTGCACCTTTTTTACATTTTGCATTTCTGGTGTCAGACGGTTGTGACACTGATGCACATGAATTCCTGCAATCTTCAACATTAAAGACGGACATTTAATGCCAATGAAAACACCCGTGGTATCAGCAATCCCGACATCAGATGATAAACAGAGGAAGGAAGTTGACTTTGGTTCTTTAGAAACCTTGAATTTTGGGGGATGTGTGCAGATATATACTGACACATATGTCAGGTCACAGTTTCAGCTGTGTTACTTTAACCAAAGCTAAACTTACAAAATTGTCCTATCTTTAAGGAGTTTCAAGTCTCTATAGGTTGATTGTCATGCTGGAGGAAAATGAATGGAGAGTGTGTCAGATGGAAAGTTTAGGAAAATGGATTTTAAAAAAGTGTGGTCTTCTTTGGTCAGCTGCAATGTAAAGTAAACACAATATAAATGGACCAAATAAGCAAACACATAGCGTGTGTTTTCAGTGGATTAGTTTCAAGTTGATTCAACTTTTTCACGTGGCATTGACACACAAAAATACTGAAATGGCTGAGAAGTTTAGATAAATAAATTATTCTTGCCCCTTAAGGCCAGAAACTATATTTACTAGTGTGGGTAAAAATGAGCTGTATCGATGTTCAAATCTGAGCAACACTTTTAATTTTGAATTCTAAATCTTTTCTTTGTCAAACCTGAGTTAGGGCTCACAGTTATGCATGAAGGCAGTGATGAGCATAAAAGCCATGCTTATTGTTTGCACATTAGTGACTGGAATGGAGACCCTCATGAAAGGCAGTGGGTGAGTTTGCCTGTGTTACACTCGTGATTGATTGCATCACTGCAGTGGAACGACGTCCACGGGTGTCAGGGCTTTTATGGGCGACTACAGTGGTGTTGGATTTCAATGGATATGCCCTTGGCCAGATAGGTGATAATACAACCCAGTACCTACACGCACGCACACATTTAGTAACCCAGAACATGCAAAAATAACTCAACTTGTGGGAAAGTTTGAAAATATTTTGTGCGTAAAAGATCGGTGCCAAACAAGTGTTTTTTTTTCTTCTTCTTCTTCATGATCTCTTTAAACTGTGGAGCAGAAAATAAGCCAAGGAGAGACATAACAAGACACCCACCCAGGTGCCTTCACAACGTGCCAGCCTGTTGGCAGAAATATCCGAGAAGTGCTATCACACCTGTACTGACATCACCTCATTCCATAAGCTCTCATTTCGGGTCCACCGTAAACAAACTGTATGGCAGCTCTCTCTCTCTCTCTTCCTCCCTCCCTCCCTGTGTGTTTATCCTCTCTGCTCTCAGTCGGGTCCTCCTAAAACTAATTGCAGTTTCTTTCTCTCTCTCTTTCTGAGTGACAGCGAGGATTTCGCCTTGCCCGGAGCGACGTCACACTAAGGTGAAAGAAGACGGGCGCATTTTTTCTCCCTTTATCATCCAAAGAAAACACATTGACGGACTGTGTTGTAGAGACGCCTCTACCTGCAGCCGGTGGGCACCGAAAATTATTTCACCCAGTGCGTCAGTGGCTGAGTTCAGAGCGCGTAGACAACATCTCGCTGCTCCATAAAAAAACAAAACAAAACATAGAGACATTTTCTTCATTATCTGATAGAAATACAACCGCGCTTGTTTTCACCTCTGTCTTTATTATAATGTCATTTACAAAATCTCAAAACGACTGGCGAGACTCCGAGTATCCTCACAACTGGAGATATTTCGTGCGTCTTTTCGGAGTCAGATAAGATTTCGCTGCTTTCAGTGTCCTCTTCCCTCCACAGACCGCTCTGAAAGCATGTAATGCGCCGCGACAGATAGAGCAGAACGACAATGAAGAGGTTAACCACACCTTTGAAAGCGGACATCTCTTCAGTAGCCTCTTGACCAACTTTGTTGCGCATTAAGATGCGCCCGACAGAAGAGGAGTTGGATTTTTGCGCTCTCGTTGACAGACAGTTTCCAGTGAGTTTCTGAACGATCCAAAGCAACAAGGACCTCCTATGTATTTAAGAAATAATCAAACTCGGTGTTGGCTGAGCTCGTCACTCTGAACTTTGCTGGGGGATCCTCCTTTAGGATTTTGCTGCCTTCAACATGACGGTTCGTCTATCGCGGATCCAACTGGCCCTGTTCTTTATCTTGCTCTGTCCGGTCAATATCATCGGACTATGGTGGTAAGTATGTATTTACCACGTGTTTTTACGCTTCTCTGCCTCATGTCAGCCCCGGCTTTAAATCATCCTAACGACTTCGTCCATAGTTTTTATTTGATTTTTACGCAGAATGGGGCGTATTCTTGTATTTTATTATCTTTCCACAGCATCATTAGTCAGCATAAATTTACCGCCTTATCATCTAAATATTCACACTTTATATTGCATCCTGGTCCAGGTGATCATCTTGGAAAATGTGCTACTCAATCAGAGCTGAGCAAGATACAAAGCTACACAAAATACAGAATTTCTCAATAATAATAAAAAAATATCTAATTAAAAACAAAATGCAATAATTGCTCAGTCATTATTTGTATGCTTTATGTAATAAGTATTGAAATGAAGCTCAAAACATGTTCTTGTTGCAGTGACATGGAATGAATTAATCATTAAGTGAATTCACTCCAAAGTGCCTGAACACAAAACTTCTAAAAAAAAAAAGAAGAAAAAGCATGTTACACATCCTAACTGTATAATGGGGTTTTCCAATATGAAGACGTCAATTAAGCTGCATCTTTTTTTGAAAGATAAGATGTTAAGAAAGTAACAGACTGACCCAAGAGAGAAGAGAAAGTCACTGAGGAGGTGGGAGCTGTGTGCTACTCATTGCCTGCAGTGGGAGACTGGTGGAGGTGGTGTTGATTGTGTGTGTGTGTGTGTGTGTGTGTGTGTGTGTGTCTACAGGGAGTTCAGAGTGAGGAATGTCAGGTGGCCCTCTAGGCGCAGTGGATATGTCATCATAAAATAATCCATATAGCTCAGCTGTGGGAGCTGTGTGACAGTCAGACAGACAGACAGACAGACACACACACACACACACACACACACACACACACAAACACACACACAGACAGACAGACAGACAGACCCAGCAGATCTGCTGATAACATATTTTCTATTCATGTGTGTCTCTGTTTGTCTGTCTGTGCAGTGCTTTCATTGTCTTATGTGTAGTGTTTCATTAGAAAACATCCAAAGTTTCTGTCTTCAGTTCTCTCTCTCTCTCTCTCTCTCTCTCTCGCACACACACACACACACACACACACACACACACACACACTTCTGCAGCAGTGTTTGAATGTGAAGCTTTGTGATTTTTTTTTTTTTCTATTAAATCCTCCCACTGTTCATTCACAGCTCAGTCAAGGTCAATGTGGGATGTAGTGTCACGGAGACTCTGTAAGTCTATGTCCTTGTCTGACTGGCAAATGGATCTTCTCAACATTGCATTTTTTTCTAACTGTGGATGGGGAGTAAACACAGTTAACCTCCGGGGATAATTAGAGTCCATTGCTCGAGAAAAACGAGAACGGTTTCTGGATAACAATAGGTTTTGTTATTCGTCTGTGGACTGGGCTATAGGGTAGGAAAGTGAGTATGGATAGCAGCATTCAAACTCTGTGGTGTCAGTGAACAAGTAGTTAAGAACGAGTCCACACTGACTAAACACACTGACACTGACATTATCCAAAAATGTCCAATCCTGTTTTTGTTCTCCTTTGATTTGTAAATTACAAGTGCATCTATATTCAACATTTACAAGTGTCTCAGTTATTAATCTCATTGTTAGTCTGTTTTTATAAACCAAACCCATAACTTAAGTGTAATTTTCTGTTCTCAGCAAACCAAACTAACTTATAAAAAGCTCAAGCAAACAAAGGTTTATTTGCTGCACAGCTGATCAAGTACAATGTTGTGATTGCAAAGTCATTACAATACAGTAATGAGTAATAAATCTGAATTAATACAGGTTAATAACGACATGTAGTGTGAGCATCACATCAACAAAGAAGCACAAGTTGGTCTGCAGGTGAAGGAAAGTGTTTAAGATTTTTAGAGACAGTGTTTCTGTCCCTAAAAATTGACTTAGAATCAACTTAGTGTCAATGTAAGACCAAAACCTAGTGTTTGTTTTCCTGATTTAGCTGACTAAGATAAAAACAGGGAATACAATGTCTCTAAATTGTTTCATATCCATTGAATTCATTGGTTTTATTGGTAAATAATGTGCAAGATTGAATCTGACACAAGTAGCTGCTTGTGTCAAAATCTGTTGTGTTTCTATGATGTTCTCATCAGTGTTCAATTGGCAGCAGGTTCTGCAGGACTTGGGGCATTTATTTAAAAGAAAAAAAAATCTGTGGTGGATTAAAGGAATCAATGCTAAGAAATCAGCTGCTTCCTCTTTATCCCCTATGACATATATTGTCATCTTCTTTCACTCGCTCACTTGTTCCCCGGCTCACTTACACACTCACTCACACAGACAAATGAGTGGGCATATTCGCTAACAGACGCACACAGACACACACAGAGTGGCCGACTGTGGTGCAGCTCGGGTGAAGCCACACCTGTGGGTTGCTCTCTCTTCTGCCAGGACAATGATGCTCTCTGTTGAAAGATGCTGGACATACCATCATACATCTCTCTCTCTCTCTCTCTCTGTCTCATGCTCGCTCCTTTTGAATGCCTCTATCTCCCTGTGTCTTTTCTCCATACTTGTCTTTTGAAAGAAAATGCCTATCGTATAGATAGGTTGTCACTGAAGGAAAAGAGAGAGCAGCAATGAGAGACAGAGTGGGAGAGATGAAATGCTGGGAGATAGCTGTCCTTTCAGTGCCTCTGCTGATTAAAGCGCTCTAATCATTTGGCCTGAGAGCAGAGAGCAAAGCTCAGAGGAGTGAGGAATGTCTTTGCTCTCTTATACTAGTTTTGACTGCAGTGCTTAGCAGAGCCAACTTTGTTGTGTGTGTGTGCGCGTGTGTGTGTGGGTCATAGGGCCGGTTTTGGCGGACAGCCCGCCCGGAGTGTGCCACAGGGCCACAGGTGCACACACACACTGCATTTGTGCATGTGTGTGTCGCCTCTCTCTCCTTTATGTGTTTATGTGTGTGTCAGTCCAAATAGACGTCCGAGCAGTGGATCCTGGTTAATCTGTTAAACATGCACTTAAAGATGTACAAACACATTCAGTCACACAGCTAGGGGAAGATATATGCACGCTCTTTCTCACACACACACACACATGCACAGACTGTGCAGGCAGAGCCTCCATCATCACCAGAAGAGAGTTTCATTGTAACAGATCTTATCTTGTCCACTCCATTCCTCGTCTGAAAAGCTAAATGTCTAATCAGGACCAGGGAGATGGGTTCAGATAAAGATTAAATGACGATGTGGGTTTGGCACCATGCACAGTAAAGAACTGACACAAATTGTTTATGTGTGTGTGTGTGTGTGTGTGTGTGCATGCATTTTTATAGACGTTCGTGCATATGGTGTATTCCAGTGTCAAAACTGGTCCAAGAAATGTCAAAATATCATTCAAAGGAGTGGGGCAGGAGTACAGCTCTGTTTGGCAGGAACCAGCTTTAACAGTAAATGCAAGATTCCAAGTTCCTGCAGCCTGAACATTAGGATTCACTGGTATAGGTCTTGATGGTTTGCAGATTTCTGTGTCAAGTAGGAGGAGGAGTTTAAAGTTCCTGTTCTTTTGGTCTGTTTCTGTTACAAATTAAAACTTCTCACAGTTCTCTGATCTGCTCTCTTTAGCCATACTGACTGCCAACAAGTTTTCCCATCAGATATTAGGACAATGTTTGTCATTCTGAAGATCTCCTGCTGTTTATGGTAGCTTCAAATTAGGCAAATGAGTCACTTGTTTAGTTTTTTTCAGCTTGTCAACACAAAACTGTGGTCACTGTGAGTTTGTTGTAAAAATGACTGACATTACTAAAGGCAACAATACCAACTGTCACTGTCACTTTTTAAACCATTACTGCTGAGTCTTTATCTGTCTGCACATTGTGTGGAAAGAAATCATACGATCACTTTGACAAACATTTTTGACACTTTGATTATTGACAGGTATCATTCACACAGGAAGTAGCAACTAGCATCGTTTTTGCTGTAGAAGACGTACTACAGCTTGTACTTGCTGATGCTATGGAAAGTGATGGTGTAGTAACATAGACTTGATGTAGGATGGACAAAGCTCACGTGACGTTACCCGTAGGTTTGTGAATTTACATTTTGAAGCCAGGAGTTTGAACATCTCCATGTCCAAGCCAGAAGTGACCATATTTGGATATAAAGGGAGGAGTGAGGAGGCGGGTCTAACCCCCTTGAACCCAAGGATCCTACTCAATGTAGATAAGATGTGAGTTCAGATCTAGTGTCATTAGAGACCAGATCTGTCAGTCAAACTAACCACACCCCTAAATCTTCCTCTTCTTGAAGCCTAAGATCCACCGTATTTTCCAGACCAAAAGCAGCTACTTTTTTCCGATGCTTTGAACCCTGCAGCTTAAACATGTATCGGTGGCACAAAGCTCGTTGGCTTTTTACAAGCTAGCAAGCTCCGTGCCGCCGATACATTTAGCCTCGTCACATCAGACCCGGTCAGAGTGGACCACATGAGACTGTACGAATAAATTCAATAGCGGCGTATAGACAGGTGTGCTCAATAGTCTGGAAAATACGGTACTTTTTTTTTTTTTTTTTTTTTTCCAGATGAGCCACCCAATCGCTATGAAGAAGAGCCAACTAGATAAAAACATCAGAATTATGGGGGAAAAAATGCATTGACTGAGTATTTCATAATTGAATTGAAGTCATTTGGACTCAGAGTTTTTGGAGCCAGCATCTAGTGGTTGTTGGTGGTATTACACCTTCTTGCACTTCCACATGGGCCTTATTTTTCAACCCTGGTTGCTTCATCCATGTCTGTACACAGTCTGTGGGTAGTAGACACAGGTTGGTTGCCAAAATTTTACTTAGGTATAGTCAAGTTTTTTATGCATGATGTAGGCAACTCCTCTCAGTCATACTTGCTTATCGTACAAAAAGTCTCTGCTTTCTATAGATAGTGTTGAGCTCATTCATGTACCTTTTGACCCCCCACCCCCCCTTTTTTTTTTTTTAAATTTGAAAATATTCATACTCTGACTGGGATTTGTATCTTTTGGCTGTCAGTGTCGTTGGGCGTGCCACTGTTGTTAAAACAGAACAAATGTTTTTCTCATGTGAAATTGGTTTGGTGGTGTTGGTTTCCTGCTGGTCACACTTAATTGCTACTGTTTTTAAACTGAGTGCATTGCAAATTATGAGTGCTGAAACTTTTCTAACTGTGACAAATGTCATTGTTCTCTGCCTTGTTTTACATCAGCAGCAACAACAACATGATCAGACATGTTTGAAAGTGACGGACGTGTCCCGGACGGCGGGGTCAGAAAAACAGCAAAGCCATTATTGACAGAACACTGAATTTGTTCCCATCCTTAGAAATTAGTTTGGGACGGCAGACACATTTTTACATGTGTTTTGGCTTTCATCACTTTTACATCATAACTTTATCACCTTGCTTATCTCTTTGTATCTCATTCTGTCTGCTTCTTATCTTACTCTGAACCCCCCAGCGTCTTTTTCCATCTTTAGACTTTCGAGTCTCTAACCGTCTCTCTTTGACCCTTTTCCTTTTTCTCTTTCACTCTGGCGTCTCAGACTAGCGCTTGTCGTGACTGTCTTCATCTCCAGCATACTTGAGGGATTAAGGAGGGATGAAATTCACTCATTCGTGGGTGGAGTGAAAAAAAAGAAGGGCCCCGTACAGTACAGCTCTATATCTATGGTGCCGTGAGATCTTAAATGAAACCTGAGGTCTCTCTGAGCACCAATGTTTAATCTCTTTCTGACCCACCTCTGGGCCCAGAAAACACTGAATAAGGCATCTATTTCTTGTATCTTCCTTTGAAACCTGAGGTTTTTTTTTGCTTCTAATTTTACCTCTGAACATTTATTATGTTTTTTAAATAATCAAGTAATAGATAATCATTGTAGATAGAAGGTTTAGCCTTTGAGTAGACCAGTTGTGAATTTATTAAAGTTGTTTGGAGCACTTGTAATTATCTTATCTGCTCATTTAAAGACTTTTGCCCCTGCGCCTTGTGTTATCTCTGATTGCCATGATCCTCTGCCTATGTTTGGGTCTTCATCATCATGAAGAACTGTTCATGCGAGACAGTGTTTCCTTAAAGCCCCCTGATACTATCAACGTCTGAACATCCGTCTTGATGTCTTGCACTCCGTTATCTGTATCATAAATGACAGACTGAGGAACAGTAGCACTTTACATGAAGAGGATCTGATTACTGCCTCACTTTGAAGTTTCTACTCTCAAGTGTATGCAAGCTTTTGTCTGTGTGCCTGTCTGCACTGTAATAAATCTACCTGCTTATGTGTGTGTGTGCAGACTGCATTTGTGTGCATGTATTGTGGGCATTTTTACAGCAATGTGATTATGCATGCTTCAAGAAAGTCGCAGTATTTGTAGACGCTGAAGCTCTAATTAATTGTTTCTCAGTTTGCTGGCTTTGCTTTTTAAGTATTCCCCTGTTTTAATCTTACCCCACAGGGATGCACACTTTAATGTTTCGCTCTCCAAACAAGGGCAAGAATGCTGGGCACTTGCAGTACACTGATCCCATTATCCAATTAATGCTCCCCATTTTTGGGTATATCTCCGGCTGTGTGCTTTTCCACCCGAGTTCAAACCACTTCCAACATTTAGACTCACCATCCTCATCATGCCCTGTTTCTACACTTCTAAGGCCGGTCAATACACATTATTCAAACAGCCTCCAGCTGAAATCGAGGGACAGTTTTATCCTACTCTTTTTTTATTGGTGTATTGGTTAGCAAATGTCCTCTCATGAGACTAGAAACAAGTTTAACTATTGGGCAGTTGCTCAGGCTGAAGAAGAGGCCGTTGTAATAAATCAAGTTACATCACCATGGGAATGTGTTGTGTTTGGGTGTTGTAGTCTGGAAGAGCAGTTACAGTGAAAGGGAATAAAGAGAAGATACGCAGATAATACATCTCGTCCAAAATCCATACTTCTCAAAGGACTGAGCCAGTGCGAGTGTCGATGTCAGATGTGGAAACTGACCAAACAGACACTCATCACATGAAAAACATTTTGATGTGAGGCTGATACAGTGAAAGTGAAGTACCTGGAAAAATTGTTTGCTGCTCCCTGCTTTTTTTTCTGTTAGTTTTCATCAAATAGTGACTAAATAATAGCTACTAAATGAAATTGATCAAGAAGTCCAATGCAATGTTGTAAGTTTTTTTTGTGTAGCGTTAAAGAGAGAGGTTATTTAAAAACCCAAATGAACAGAATAAAGCAATGAACGAGTCTAAAACTCTCCCACCAGATACAGTCTTTCTTCTTCTTCTTCTTCTTTTGTGCTTAAAGAGATCATAAGGAATGTTTCCTTGCTTTGTCAAATCCCTCAAACTGTCTGTCTCTCCCACTTCTAGACTCTCATTGTTTCTCTGACAGTGACACAGGACTCGGAGAACAAAACGCCATCCAGTACATTCACTAGTTTTACAACTCTACACCTCCCATTATAAAAACCAGGCTGGCTTTTGTGAGCTGCTGACAGAGCTGGCTGCCTCTGGCACACACACACACGCACACGCACACACACACACTACCAATTCTCTTTCTTGCGTCCATAAAATCCCAAACAGACTGCACAGAAATACACTCACATGCATGGACATTAATTTTACACTGTGTCTGTCTCACTCCTTACCTCTCTCCCTGTCTCTCACACACACTTCCTGATGGTAGTGGGTAAAATAATAAGTGGTTTTTGAGAGGGAGTGTGTGTTGCTAAGTATTGTACCTGTACCTGCTAATTAACACCCACAGACTGTCTCTATGTTTTAATTATCTATGTGACAACCCCCCACACACACACACACACACACACACACACACACACACACACACACACACACACACACACACTCCCACTCCTCCTTCCTGGTCCTAACACCAGTGTGTGTGTGTGTGTGTGTGTGTAGGTTTGAAAATGCCAGAACAGAGAAGGTACATGCATCATTACCTTGGGTTTTCTCAAACTGCCGGGTGTGATAGATTGATGAACTGACAGATGTACAAGGCCTGATTCATTGTCTGTCTCCACATTTTCTTGCAGGGGACAAAAATGCAATGACGCAAGCATAACTGAAGACCTGCAAACTTTAAAACCATAAAAGTCTGTGCTATTTTGACAACTATGATGTCCAGGCTGTGGTTTCATCAGTAGTGCCAGGTTGCCAGATTTCCGACTGTCCATCCATCTTAACCCACTGTGTGTAGTATTAGGGGCCTCTGGCCCAGATCTGTCGTTCCTATTCACATTCTTTATTCCCTTCTGCCTCATTGACATTGGCAGTAGAGTGGGCCAGTCCCAGCTGGCCCATTCTGAAATTGCTTACTGTAGAAACACATCCCACAGTAACAACAGACTGCTACCCCCATGCCAGCTGTTCAGTCCTCACATTCACCTAATATAACCCCACTGAGCTTTGAGGGTTTTAAAAAAAAAAACTGCCATGAAAAAATATTTCTAGTTAAAGAGTAGATCGTCTGAAGAACAGTCCATCTGAGACTCATGTTGCTTCTGGTTTTGCCATTTTCTGCAGCAGAGATAGAAAGCTCCAGAGGAAGGAGGCAAATTAAGTGAAGAAGTTGAACTGATGTTCATTTTGTTTCCAACTTTTGTTCATTTTCTGTCTCTTTTTACCCCCTTTTTTATTTACTGTTAGTAAATAACAGTCTACAGACTCTACAGTAATGCAGTGTTTGTACTTGAATGGCACAAGTAATCAAAATGCTGCTCAGACTCAGACTACAAAAACAATGTGGACAAATGTAGGCCGAAACTCCACTGAATGACAACTAGCTATGCAAATGAAGATAAACAATACAATACTCCCCTGAACTTAATGTGGCCAATAGGTTCCAGCTTAGGAAAGATATATTGTAATGGTGAAGTTAATTAGGGAAGTTAATTACAGTAACTTAAGGTTAGGGGAGCAGCCAGCCTTTCATTTATGGTTTGCTGGAATTGTTGACTGTGCTTTTTTTATTTGAAGTGTAGCGCCAGATTTTGCTGACTGTTACCAGACTCCCACTGAAACTTTGCCTCCTGTGAAAGTGATCCACAGCACAATGGTGTCGTACAAAAAGCCCAGCACCTCTTGTCTGTGCTGTCATGGGGCTGGACGTACATGAACATACATACCTGCACGACTTGATGCAGCTTGTTTTCCAGAGACATCACACGCAAAGCGAATCGTCACAACTGTTATCTGTGCCATAGTTGTTTTTTGTTTTTTTTCTTACTTGCTCATTTTTCTAACCAGTGATGTACTTTTACTCCCAACAGAGACCATGACGACCGCCACCTCCCCTATCTTGTTGAAGTGGGACCCAAAGAGTCTTGAAATCCGCACCTTGACTGTGGAAAGGCTCCTGGAGCCCCTGGTCACACAGGTAATGAAACTTCAGTGGATTGATGGATGGGTCTCACATATCAACAGTACACAAATCAAAATCCCCATTTCTGTTTCCTGATACTGTTTTTTTTTTTTTTTAATATGAAACTTGCTTCAGAATCAATGATGTTTGGACATTTTCCAAAGTCAGATGGCATCAATAGTAATGAACCATTGACAAAACCATCTTTCCTGATATAGCTCAGTATGAGAGCAAAATGATGACTTTCTGGTTGCAGCTTGGCTGGATCACTTGTTACAAAGATGTTAAACTGTATTGGGCTAAAGCCAAGGACTTTGGCTCATGGCCACTGACGTTGTTTGCCTTTCTAAGCTGAGCAGATGGCTGAACAGGGCTTTGGTCACCCTGGCTTATTGTGACAGAGTTTGTGACTAGGATTTGTTTCGATTTTGTATATTCTTAATCAGAGACTTGATTTGTCTAATAAATCTTCCGAATCCTGGTTCATATTACATTAGGACAAACGGGTGCTTGCCTGTTGGTACTCTAGGTAAAAAACATTTATAAAAACAAATAAAAAACAGACTTTCCCAAATTTGAAAATGTTTGTTTTCTTCTGGGGAATTAATTCAAATCTGACTTTTTAAGAAAATTGCACAGTAAAGGTTTTAACTGCTGGGCATGATGTCAGTGTCCCCATCTGGAGCAGTACCACACACTGGCACATTCCCAGTGACGGCGGTGGTGTGATCACTGAGTGTACTTGCAGCCTCCCCTCAGCGGCCTGATGTTCTTTGGCTGGCTGCAATGCGCCTTTTTATTTTTAATCAAACCCTTTTCTCTTAACCTAATGCACAGGCTCTGCAATGTGGCGATGGCATTCATCTTCTTCTCTGATCTCTTTCCTGTCGTCAGCTTTTGGTGGAGCTGTGATTCAGAGCAGTATGGCTTCACTAGTGTATAATTTCTACAGTTTAAAAATGCTTCTTTTCAATTTCTCAAAATCCAGTTCACTCTGTTCAGTTTTTGCTGAATGATGTTACATTTTGTAGAGAGAATATGGTGCAGTTTTTCTTGTGTTTCTATATATTCGCTCATCCTTTGCTGCCTTATTTTATTAAGATCAGGACAAGAAAAATAGCCTCTTGGATTTTTGTGAGCTGGTCATCCGTTGACTGATGTCTTTGTGGTATTCACAGTAAAAAGGTAGGAAAAGCACAGCTGTAAATAGCAGAAAGAATGATGGTTGAACTCCTTTCATGTTGTTAGTAACACCTGTGCTTTTATTGTGAAAAGTGACAAGGGCTTTACATTCAGTCTGGACTGGAAAACTAACAACATGTTCTGTCTGAAACCACTCCACTCTCAACTTTTCCAAAGGATAAATTCAAAGTACAGTGGCACTGACCCTTTTAATTTCTCCTGATGAGCTTCTCTGGGTCAGATTTGGAGAGTTTATCCAAAGCTGTTTATCCCAAATGCTAACAGATTTCATTGTTGCTGTCAAGTGTGTATTTACAACAGTGCATATACATTGAATTAACCAAACTAATATGCTTTTTAAAGTTAAATTTAACTCTTTTCTTCACACAATCTTGTACTAGTGCTTGCACGGTGATAGAAACCACAATAAAATCTAGCTCCTACATTTCACAAAAATTGCAAATTGAAGTCCCGTTGAGCCGGTACCTGTTCATCCCAGAGAGAGCTTCTTTCTCCAGGATGGCTTAATAAAGCTGCATCAGTGCAGGCAAACTGGTAGTGGTGGATATTAGATTTGGGAAGGCTTGAATTAACTCACAGTCTGGGACTCAGTATCCAGCCTGTTTACTCTTTGGTTCCCCAGAGAACGTTTAGGTATTGATCGTAGACTTTTTGCCAGCTTCACCTGTTACAGCAGCAATATGCAGCTCTTTTATCTCCCACTGTCAACTTTCTTACGTTTGCTGTTGGAAACAAGGGATTACTGAAGTGTCTGGGTTTATCCAAACTTTCACCCACAACTCTCATCTTGTTTAACTCTGTGTGTTACTGCCTCAAGGCTCGAGGCGTCTTCAACAAAATGTTGTTTAAGCACCAACAGTACTGGGTCATTGTTTGGCAAATAGGAGCAGCACATGAATTGTGTGGGTTTTTTTTTTTTTTTTTCTATTTTTAAAATGTACTCCATGATAATATACAGACAGCCTTGAGAACTTAACAACAGGACACAAAAGATGCAGCAGAATAATACAGTGCAGATATTCAAGTAACTGCATGCTATATCAGAAAAATACTCCAATCAGGGATAAAGTCTCTTCAGTATTCTGATTTTTATATCAATGTCAAGTCAACTTAAATAAAGACCAACATACTAAGTAAACAGATGAGGAAAATATTTTCCCTGGTTTTTGTTTTTACCAATAAATAGGGTATTTTAATATATCCATTCCTCTATATATACATAGAACACATACAGATACATGCAGATTCATTATGAACTTTATGAGTTTTGTACTTATTTGCTTTAATTAGATTCCATTAAAACTAGTAAATAACCATCATAAAAAAATAAACCCTGCCATGCTTTTTTTTTTTTTTTTTTGCTACTGGCATCCTCTTACCAGTTTCAATAGCACGGGCGTTAAATATCTGAACACACCTTATTAAAATACACACTCCGACCTGTTGCTTTTCATTTACATATGCATTATGTGCATTTTTGTCTTTGTGTCAGACACATCCTCAGTTTGTTCTTATATGCGGTCATCAAAGTGACAGGTAGGTAATTGCTTAATGTTTGGAGGATGAAAAGCTGATGAGCTTCTTCTCTTAACATGTAGAGTCCATTATTAATTCCTATCTGTAGCAATGCCCGACTGCCCTCCCAGAAAATTATGCATACATTTTTTTTTTATTTTGAAAATGATGTGTCTTCCCTTTGACATCCTAATTTCTCCCTCCTGAAATAAACTGTGTTTTTGCAGCAATGCTGCTCGGATTAATTCTCAGGGTTTCATTTTGATTCTTTGAATTTCATTTTTTAACACAGTTCTTATTGATTAAGTCAAAAGATGAAGAATTCAGATCCAGGCTTTTTGTCAGGCAGTACTAGAAACAATAATCATCTGATCCTCTCACATCGAGATCACAGCAGTTGTTTGAGTCATTGTCATATTTGTCTTCAGACTGCATTTTGCCAAATGAACTGCAACTTTATTTTCTGCCTTCGTTGGACTGGTACCTTTGAGAATTGATAGATATTACAGTTAATAATTATTCATCATCTACCTTACTATACAGCGACAGTGAAAAGATGATATTGTGGCAAAATCCATTCTGTACAAACCCAGGGGAATAAACACAATAGCTAACTACGGTAGTTCATCTTTTCTGCAATTGCATTGGAAGTGTGAAACATTTTGGGATATGAACCAGACACTGTGATTGTTTTTCTTGTCAATTTGGATGATTCAGTGTGTTTGGATGGAATAAAAGGCTGCCCCAGGAGGATAGACAAACAGGCTCACCCTGACATTGCTTGAGATAGCAGCCTCATTTATCATGACTGAGCTTCTCTCACCCCAGCAAGAGTACTGGGCAAGTCCATGGCTAATAATACTGAGGGGCCTACTTTATCACTGCGTATGAAGGCAGCGTGCCTCTGATATAGTAAACATTTTTATACTGCAGGCGTTAGCAATATTTTTTGAAAGAATTATAGGGAAGTAGCCTTGAGAGGCAGGTGGGGGAAAGAAAAAACAGGTACAAGAAGTTTGGCTGTTTTCATGTCGTGCAGTCCAAACTTTATGTATACTGGTGTGTTAACATGGGAGCCAAGAACAGGAAGCAGCCTCAGTGGTAAAGCTCTTCTTGTATATACACAATGTCTTCATTCACCTCTAGATATTTTTCTATACAAATACACTACCATTCAAAAGTTTCTGGTCACCCTATAAAATCAATGCTTTTCCAATGACAACAAAGACCGTGTACAGACAAATTGATCTACCCAGCTTGTTCTACATGTTTTACTCTAATTACACATGTTTCAGACTTTAACAGTGGGACAGTGGGAGTGACATGTGTTATGGTATGGGGATTTGTTGGTTCAAAGCTGGTCAAATGGGTTTTCATCGTCTCGTCTTGTCTCGTCTCGTCTTGTCGTCTTCCACTTATCTGGGTCCGGGTCGCTTCTCTTAGCAGAAAAGTGTAGACCGCCCTCTCCCCAGCCACTTCCACCAGCTCTTCCAGGGGGATCCCGAGGCGTTCCCAGGCCAGGCCAGTTTCTGTAACCAAGGATCGGACCACCAAGGCCCCCGCCTTGGTCTGCTGCCCAATCCACAATGCACCGGACCCTCCTGAATCCTTCTGCGGGTGGTGGGTCCACTGGAAGATGAGCCCATGTAACCATTTCGGGTCGCTCACGGGCCCCAACCCCAGGCCTGGCTCCAGGGTGGAGCCCCGGTCTCCCTCTGGGCCGGGTACACGAACTCTGTGTAGAACTACTCATCGTGGGTCTTCTGAACCGTTCTTTGTCTGGCCCTTTGCCCAGGACCAATCTGCCTCGAAAAATCGGCTCTTTCATTTCTACCCCAACAAGACTCGGTTCAGTATTCACTTTGTAATAGATATCAAATATGATGAAACATTACTACAGAAAAACACTGATTTCTCTTCATTCTAAAGCAATGATGAGAACCTGAAGATAAAAGTGGCTGTGTTTACACCGAATGTTATCCTTCTACATATGTCTTGTGGAAAAGAATGACATTGCATATATTGCTGCCTGTTTCCTGTTGTGGAAGTCCCAGAAACAACACATGCGACACTGTGTCTTGTCTTGGTTTGGTCCCAGAAGAAGGAAAGAATCAAAGTCGTGTCATAAATTTAGGAATCATGTGTCCCATGTGTTTTTTGAAGTCCGTGGGAGTTGTGGAGGTTACAGATTAAATAAAAATCGTCTTTCACCAACGGTTTTCTTCCCACAAAAAACCCAACGTCGGGGAATCTCAAAACTGATTGGTCGTTGTGAACTTTTTCAACTTGCCACAAATTCACATCTACTCGTGTTCCCTTATTAGGTAATGACACCGTGTTTAGTGTGAACACAGCTTATCACAGTCATAAGAACTTGAAGAACAGTGTGTTCAGCAGCATTAACCACTGCAGTTAAGTATGAACACATGTTGTCACACTGTTTAAAAGTTTGACCATACTTTTGCATCTGTTAAACTGAATACAAGATGTTATGCATCTACAGACTTACAACAATTTCTAAATAAATTCATTTGATTACAGCATTTTATTCATAATTACACCAGTACTATGATGTGTAAAATTGAAATTTCCCTTAACAAGAGACATCCTCTGTTCTTGGCTGCATATCTGTGCTGTTGTAACGGGTGCTGTTTACTCCGTGTCAGTGAATCATGGTGCAGTGACAGTGAGCTTGGCGGCGCACTGTGTCTTGAATTGTGGAGACAGCAGATTTGGATTTGCACTTTAATACGAGTGTGCTGGTGCCAGAGTTTGAAAGTCTAACATCATGCAGTAAGTCTTTTATAATTGTTTCACAGCAGGAGCTATTACCAAGGAAGAAATGTTGCAGCCCAGATATTGAGGGTATGAGGTGTTACACGGGCGAAATCAAAGCTTGTATCTTAATTTATTATTTTATTTTTCAGAGAAAAGACAGTTTTTCTTCTGCTTTTTAAACCACCCTCTCTCTTTCACTGTTTCATTTCTATGTGTTTATTTAGCCTTTGCTCACCCCTTTCATTTTAGTTTACCTTTATTATTTTACCTTTGTTTATTTGTACTTGCTTTGTTTGTTGTTTGTGCGTATGCCTTTCGAGGAACTGCTGACAAGTACAATTATAAATATTCTATTTCCAACAAGAAGAGAGTGAGACAGCAAGATGAATTTTAAAATTAACAAGTCAGTCAGAGTTGTTTATTTCAGCCTTGGTACTATCCACTACTTGTTGTTAACAACAAACAGCGGCTGTTTGCTGCTTTCTATTAAAAACTACAGTAAAAATTAACACCTGCATTGGTAGATAAATACTCTTTAACACATAAAATTAGCACTGAAATTCTGGACAAATATAACTGTGACACTGCAGTTGTTATTAAGATTAAATATTAGTCAATAGAAACCAGTTAAAATAAATTACAAAAGGCTATTTTGGCTTTACTTTTGTTAAAGTCTATAAATTTCACTCACAGGTACACTCCTCACTCCTAGCAAATATCATTTTTCTTATGTTTCTTTTTAGGTTATTATTAAATGAACATGGATCTGTAGTGTTATGTTGCTTTATGCTAATCAATTACTGTCAAAGGTCCTTGCACTTTAAAGTTGATGTTTCTTTATCATGCAGTCACATGCAAGTAGTTTTGGTCGTCTGCTGCAAAGTTAAAGGCTTTCTTTGAATTGGTGTTATTGTGATGTGCACGACAATTTATTTATTTAGACAGAATTAATAACAAGTCTTCAATGGTTCCTCAGATGAGATAAGATGATCTGGACTGTGGCCATATTTGCTTTGCATTTTAAATATTCCTCTGTTGGAGGTCCTCTATCTTTAGCTTAATCTGCAAAGTTTAATCCTCATTTATGTGTTTGAATCTGTATTGTCCTGCTCAGCCCTTTTTAAAAAAAAAAAAAATCAATCAGCTGGTCTTTTTTCTTTTGCATAAATCAAACATTAAAAGTCTCATCTCTTGCAGGCTTAAAAACATGACATGAAGTACCACTTGTGCAAAACAAAGTGGATTTACCTCCTGATCTCTCCGCCCTAATTCCGCCTCTTGGATGGGATTTCCACCAGTGGGATGTTTGCTCTTTGACAAGACATCCTGCCTCCATGTGATGCAGGGAAGAGCCTCTCTGCTGCACTATCAGTCCAGTGTGCCAGACCAGAGAGAGTTACTAAAACATTTCTTAGTTATGCTTTCTGTCTTTAGAGGCCTCTGACTCCCCTGGTTACTTTTGATACTCTGACATGGATTCATTCATGGTGAGTACTGATGCCAGCAGTGCCAGTGCAACTAGCCGCTCTCAGGGAATGTTTGATCTCAGAGGGTGATGTCTTATTCATTCAGATCCATATCTTAAAAGAGATGGATGGTGGTCTGTGCTATATGCACAGCGTATTCTGTGGCGGGATAAATATCTGCAAATGTAAATAACTGACAATTACGAGCTGTTCCTGTACATATGCACTGATAGTTGGTGCAGCCATTATCGGTTCCTGTACTCTCGCTCATTGTCACATGGGTACGTCTGACTGGATAATGAAGGCCTTTAGGAACAAGACGTGCTTTGAAGTCGGACTGAAACTCAGGATGAGGGAGCGAGACGATCAAACACGGTGAATTAAAGAGACAGCACAACATGACTACGGCACTGTCTGTGTTGCTGCTGGTCAATATTCACATGAATCATTGATCAGTTGTGTTTTTGGGACACAGTGTTGTTATGGATTTAACTTTGGGTTTTCTTGGGTATGTGCTGGTTGGTAATGGAGGAAGAGGGGAACCTGTAGGGCAGAGTCAGCTGTCAGCAGAGGATCCTTTAACCCCCTTTTGTTTTTGTGTGTCATCCAAGCCCGACGTTTGGCTGCGAGTTTTGGTTGGCACCTGACACACATACACACACTCTCTAGTCAAGGGGCTTAACATAAAGGGAGGGGAGACGACGACGGCGAGGGGATTAAGGCTTCATGCTGCATCACTGTCATAATCCATTAAGCTAGCGGAAAAGGAGGAAGCCTGGACCTCAAACAGACAATTTTCAGAGGCAAGAAGGGATGCTATACTTCTCCTCAGAGTTTTCAATGAAACCACAGAGCCGTCACTCTCAAAGTTGGGTAATTTGAACTAAGTTTAGGGAGCAGTCATAATATTAGGAATATGATGACAGCCTGTTGGGGAAAGTAGTATTTTCTTTTCTTTTTTTTGGAGAACAAAATAATTTTAAGACGTGATTTTACTTAATGAGAAACAACCTTCATGCAGTTACTGAGATATCTACCAGTGAGGCACATCCAATTTATTTTTATTTGAAAACACTCCTCTGTCAGATTTCAGACAAGCCACATTCACATATAAAGTATTGTCTGAGACTTGGAAGCGCTGAAGAAATGGGTCTCGCACATCTTCCTTTTCATGTGTGAAAGCTAAGTTTTTAAAAAGAAAGGGAAAAAAATCAGTGGATTTGAAGATGAGAAGTCCTCCACTCTTTGTACTCTTTTCTATCCCTTGTTTGAATTGGGATGACAGTATTTCTAAGAGGCTTTGAACCCTGTGAGAGGCAGTGGTGTTCAAAGCCAGACTGGAACCCCTGCCTCTTGGCATGCTAGTCGTCGGACACATGCCATGTTACAGGAAGCAATCCTTAATTTAAGTTTTAGGGGGACACAGGGAAATGAAAAGGACAGCTGGATAAACAGTGACATCTTGTCAAGGCCAAAGTATGGTCTAACGATAGTTTGATACCAATAATGAGTGTTTCTCACGGGATTGCCACGGGTTTGACTTTGGTGTAGCTACGGCTGTAAATCTTTGATCTAGATGAGGTTTGCTGTAATGATATCACACAGCTGCTGTATGGGTGTATGTAGGATGTCTTACATACAGGTCGACAGTACAGGGAATTTTATATATTACAATCCATTTAAGGACGTATCTCTTTGCTACTAACTGCATTTTCTTTGCATCCTTGGACGACATGATGCAATTAATAGCATTGCAAGTCCTGCCCATTAAACTTTGTCTTGTGACTAAAAGGTTAGTTTTATTATTAAATACTTAAAGTGTGACAGCAGTGGCTCAGTGGTAGAGCAGCTGTCTACCAACTGAAGGGTCGGTGGTTTGATTCCTGCTCCTCCCAGTTGCTGTCGGTGTGTCCTTGGGCAAGACACTTTACCCACCTTTGTCTCGTATGAATGTTGAATGAATGGTTTGGTGGTGGTCGGAGGGGCCGTAGGCGCAGACTGGCAGCCACACCTCTGTTGCTGTAGCTGTGGCTATCATAGCTTACTACCACTGGTATGACTGGGTATGAATGAATAATAGTCTCTGTAAAGAGCTTTGAGTGTCTAGAAGCACTGTATACATCCAACCATTATTATTATTATTATTATTATCATCACTAGCGTAACATCATGGGTATTGGCCCCGGTGCAAATAATTTTCTTGTGCCCCCACACCCGCCCGAAACACAAGCGCACCTCATGCACACACACACACACACACACACACACACACACACACGCGCACAGCCACTCAAGAGAGGCTAGGCTAACGCTAAATGTGATACTACGTTTTATCGTCAGTTTTCATCCACATGCTTATTTTTCCTTGCTGAAATGAGAAACAACTCACCTCACACCATCGCAACTCATCATGACTGACAGGTATCAACGTGATTGGACAAATGATCATTTCCTCCTCCCATACCAGCCACTCAGCGTTACCTTACCGACCCGGCCCCAAGCTATTCAGTTCACGATAACTGGGCCTGTGGTAATTCTGGACAGCTGCTTTTTCTTTTTCTTCCCTCATGGGCCCCTGGCGGCGTCTGGGCCCCGGTGCCACTGGGCCTCTGGAGTCCTATCTGTACTGGTGTATGATGGGACAGAAAAGAGTGTCTTTTGGCTCTGTCTGTTTACTAAGACCTGCTTGTTGCTGTATTGTAAAAACTTTATATAACTGACAGTATTATTTTATCAAAAGTCAAACAGAAGAGAGTAGTATTGTGTATCCACCAATATAATGTGGACTAAATAACCCAAGTGGTGAGAAAATACTCAATATTTAGTGTCTTATCTCATAGTGACTGATCTGTCTCTTGTCTCTCAGTGAAGTGACATTTTCCAGCCAATGAAAAAGACAGTCGAGAAACTAAGTATGACAGGGAGGGAGTCGACTTGGCTACCAATAAAAAGGCCCCTCGGCGCCAAGTGGGCTGATCATAACTGCGCTCTTCTCCTTCACTTCCCCCAAATCACGTCCCATCGTGCTTGTCTTGGACCAACACTGTCACATTTTCTTTGTGGCGAGTTCAGACCGTCTGCAGATAATTCAAGCAGATTTACAGCCAGAGTGTTTTGGGAGTAAATATTATAACACAAAATGTAAGCCGCACAGGGCCGTTACATGGCTCAGCGTGGGGAGCGAACAGAGAGGAACAGGCTGGTTGATGCTGGCTGGCTGTACAGGATGAGATGGGCTCTGAGGTTTGATGGGGCAGAAGAAGGCTCATGCAGACGGCTGGCTGCTCCTTTTGACGGCGTGTCAGGGTTGGCTCGCAAGCTGCTCTGCCGCATCTGGGTGATGCAGTCATCATTGTGGCAGGCCTGTCAGAACAAACTGGTGTGCTGGAGACAGATACAGCGTTAGTGGCTGGATGAGGAGTATGCAACACATGCACCACCCTAACATTGAATATGTTCCCCAAACTGGCAAGCTGGTGGCAAGTTAATGACAGGAACGACCAGTGACATCACATAAAAACCCCGATTATGCTCCACTAAAGACGTCTGAGTGAATCCATAGATCCAACAGACAGCGTGATGAGCGCTAATACACTGCATTATTTTAAACAGGAGCTTTGATAACAGAATAAAAGTTTGTCTCTATAATTTCAGAATAAATCAACATTACACACAAATAACCAGAAAGGAGGGAGGAGGGAGAGGGCTCAGGGATTACCAGGAGGGGGTTCACGTTGCATCACCAATGCAGTGTTTTTATTTGTGATGTATTCAAATGATTTGACAGTCACAGTGGGAGAATAATATGTAATCATTAGCAAAGGGTTTGCAAATTATTTATGTTATGTAAACCACAATAATTTACTCACACTTTTTTCTCCCACTGCCATTAACGAGTAACTTGGAAACCAATAAATGTCGCAAACGCTTTCACTTAATTAAAACAATAGATATCATATTGCAAGGTAAGGTGTCAGTCATACCACAGTCTCCTGCACATAGCAATTTACTGCTAACGCGTTATGAGAGGGGGCGACACAAATAATAGCTATTAAACTGTCAGCTCGTGCAGGCTGGATCACATTACCGAAATTAGCCTAAGATGCACTATTATAAACAATGCCAGCCTCTCTTTGCGCGTAGTGACGGATAAACTCGCACGCATACATAACACAACAGAGAAAGCCATGTGGAACAGAAAGAAATTTGGATACATTTAATACACACAGCTGTCATGTTTTTGAGTCCTCCCAGAATCAAAAAGTACATGTAACTTAAACTGATTGTGTTTCTGGATCGTCCACTATTCATCCTGCACATGCACAAAGTCCAGAACTCTCATCTGGACACATGGGACCAAATCCACTAATTAATTAATAATTGTACATTTTCTCATGTCCTAACATGATGCACATGCTCCAATTCGTGCAACAGGAAAGTACAATGACATGTTTGGGGATGTTGTCCAAAAGGCCAAAGCACTGTTGCTGAATATCAGTCTCCCTCTGGACAGATGCTGACATCACAATAAGGAAAAATTAAACAATTAGACTAAAGATTAAAAAGCAAACAAGTTTTTGTATTTGACTCCTCAGTGGTGCGTCTCACTGAGTCTGTGGAGGCTGAGCGCTGGCAGTGTTTGAGCTGTATCACATATTAACAGGCAACACTGACATCTGCTGGTATAAATAAGGATTTTTTTAAAAAATCTTTGATATTTGTTGAGCATGTCTTTAATCATATGCATTAATGCTCAGGACACAGTTAATATAATACAATCATCTCCTTTGTGTTTCAGACTTTAACATCTACAGAATCCACTATACCAATGCCCACAGCTGCATCCTTATAATTTCCATTTAACATGGATCAATTGAGCAGTGTCACACACTTGTCAGCAGGACTAATTTATTTATGAAGCTGTCATTTGTAATCATTGATCAGGATGTTATCTGTTAGAGAACTAATGATATGCAAAGGTAAAAGATTCCCTAATTATTGTGCTTGGCCTAATGAAAGTTGTGTGATCCTGCAGGAGGGGATCTGACTGCTGCCCTGTCTGCAACCAAACACAAGCAACCAATCAAAACACAGTCACTCACTGTCATTTATCCAAGACCTGGTTTCACTACAGCACGACATACAATTGAATATTCTGGCCAATACTGTCACTTTCTGTTTGATTTAGCAAATAAGTAGTGAGAAGTATATATATATATATGTCTTACCTGTCAGTGCCTCAAGTTTGTTAAAAGAAGCCATATCACTATTAGTTACCAGCACCTTCCTTTTATTCAAGTAAAAAAAAGCAGTATAACAAAAAAAATCTGTATATTGTACTGAATTTGTTCATTTTATTAATGCAATAAGGCACAACATAGTAAACATAGTTATATCTGACCAATTAAATTGCAGTAAATTCTTTTCCTGTGTTTTTGTCCACAACATATTAAAAAAACATATGAAAGATCTAAAATTTAAAGAGGAAGTGGTTGAGGTTGGTTGGTTGTTTGATGCTGTCTTTATCTGAACCAGTCAGAAACAGCTGAAGTTGAACAGTTTCTTTCTCACTGAACAATGACTGTCTGCAACTGCTTCTATTTAAACAGGAAAACCTTCTATAAACCAGATTATGTTTCAGGAAAGATGGCGATGTATCTTATTATTATTATTATTATTATTATTATTATTATTATTATTACATGGATCCATTTTAACTGTGTAAAAAAAATATCAAAGCAAAAAGATCTTTGGTTGTTTAATTCATTTATTTTGATTAACTTAACAACTAAATCAAATCCTTTCCTTGTCAGCTCCATTCAAGCAGATAATCAGGTGTTTCCACTTTAAAGAAACAAGACAAACACAGAACAAACCTCACTGTGTGATAATAATATCGGCCTGTCAAGAGTTCCTGCATTTTTCATTTTGACCAGTAGTGGGCAGTGTCACATAAACTGTCCATAGAGAAAGTGATGGCAGAGACATAAGAGCATTGAAGTTACACATGGCAGCTAAAGATTTATTCACTGAAGGTACAGAGTAGTGAGTGTACAACCAAGAATCAACATGATTTCATTTTTGATTTTTTTTGCAAGAAAATAAATGATAATTTTCCATTCTAAAGGCAACTGCTGTCAATTATTATACTGTACAGACAATCCAGATATACAACAAGAAAAGGTCAAGGTCATCAATATTCTCACTAAATCTACAGATGTATAGGTACAAAATGGTCAGGTCAGTAAAACGCATGGTTTAAAGCGAAGGTATCGGCTTTGGAATCCAACTGTATCAGGAATGCAGAGAGCGGCTTTCACATGAAGCAGTTTGCACAATGTCACCATTCAATCATCAACATTTAAAGATGAATTTTGTTTAAGCAACATCTGATTAAAAATACATTAACAACAATTAACAATGCCAACTGAGTGCAGCATCTGTGCAGCTCATCCAGCAAATCACCGCACGGATGTGTCACGGGTGAATATCTGCATTAGATTTATAAAGTCACTTAGTGAGAGAGGAGTGTGGTGCAGAGGGGCCAGTTCCCCACCTCTCTATTAAATTATTGTTTGGGGCCATTAGTTTGAGCTTTTACCCCCGCCTCCTCCCACCTCTCAGCCTGTCTGCCCAAACTGGGGCTGAGGCCTCTGTGTGGTGAAGAGGCCAAGCGAGAAATCCCGTTCACTGTCAGAGCTCCGCTGTCTATTGGGCAGATGTAGTCTGCAGATTCATCCGGTTTCCTCTTTCTGAGGTGACTGAACTGAGTGAAGCCCAGCTTCTTTGGCTGGAATAAAAAGATCAATGTGTCAGTACATTATTATAATATTAGGAATCAGCAGCAGCAGAACATTATGACTGATTCATTTTACGAGCACCTTACCTTTACTTTAGCTGTGGTAGTGAGTGGCACGTGGCCTGTAGCATTGCCGTACTCCCGTTTTTCCTGCGTGGCCTGAGCCCCAACAAGGGCAGAGAAGGCAGTGGCAAGGTGCCGGCGGAGCAAAGTCTTCTGTGGAGGGATATTTAGGAGCAGGGCCAGAGTCTCTGAGCTGAATCGAGGCTCAAGGATCTATAGAAAAAAAAAAATGACAGAAGGTGAGAGCAACAAATTTAGTTCTCCATGCAGGTAACGTCTGAATAAGCTGAAAATAAGCTCAACATTTGCAGCACTTACAATCAGCCCCCCATGAACACCACTGCCTCGAAGATTGGGAGCGTACTCAGCTAGATCTACTGCTCTTAGCCACTCCATCACACGATGGTTAGACCACTGCACCACTTCTGAGGGAGACGGCTGTCTCTAAATGATACAAAATAACAATAAAATAATCATTCATACTTTCATTTCTTCTCACTTTTGCCCAATTTCACCCTACTTGCAAATACACTGGCATTTATTTATTTATTTATATTTAAATAAATAAATACACTTGAATGATTTTCAAGTAACTGGGGGAAAAGATAAAGGCTGTGTTGAAAAAACTACAACATCTCTCTGCCGCCATCTTGTGGGAAACTGATGTAATGACAGCTGCTCTACATGCCAGAGCTGGATCTCAGTAAAGGCTTTTCTTCTATCTGCCATCTTCCTTTAATAGTGTCCGTGTCTTTGAATAACTGTGATAGATGCTATAAGCTTTAAGTGTAAAAATTTCAAATCTGCACACAACATGTGGTACAACAAGTGCTGCACACAACACAATGTGGCACTAGCCAGACTTTGTGTTTCCACTTCCTCCTCCGTTTGGCCTTACCTCCTCCCCCGGCCTGCGTCGAAGACAGTTTGGGTTGAACTTATTGGCATGAAGGACATGGATGGCACATTTAATACTGAGATGATGGAGCTGGCTGGTAACCTTTAGAGTCAACAGATCATTCTGAGCGAACAGAAAAACAACATCAGTGAGAGTTGGGAAAGGTATGTAAATTCATACTCATGGTTTGTTTTATGGCTGAAATTTAAACACACAGTACACTGCAGTATGCTCATGTCTTACCACTGTGAGATACTGTATCATGCGACCATCTACTCGAGCTTCATGGAACTGATCTTTATACTGTGGCAAACCAATATCATCCAGCCAGCCTATGATTGGGTGAAAAATCAGACATGAAGCTTTAGTGCTGGTATCATCAGCCAGCAGGTCTCAAAACATGCTCACTGTAACTGCTCCTGTTTTGAATGCTGCTCATATTTGCATTTTTTTTTAATGTATTTACATCTCACACATTGAAACTCTTTGTTTGGTTTACAGCATGAGAAGTTTCACTCTTTATTTTTACACCTGATTCAAATGAGAACGTAGAGTTAGGAAAGAGTCTTACGGGTGACCCAGATGTGGTCCAGCTCTGATGATTTCTCTATAACTTTAGTGGTAAATGCCCTCAGAGCAAGCTGCAGCTTCTTCCTGTGAAGTGGATTCTTCATACCCATCTCCTAAGGTCAGAAATACCAGTTTTAATAAAGATCAGAGTACAGTAGTTTTGGTTTACCAACATGCAGATCTTATGATAAATATTTTCTAAAAATCAATCATTTTAGTTCATGAAATCCGAAATCATTAAGTTTTTAAATTTAAAGGACATAAATTATACTGGTTTTCAGGGAAGTTTAAATAAGTCTTATACGCTACTAGAACATGTCTGTGAAGTTTCTTGGTGAAACTTCACTTTGATCCTGTATTTCAGTCTGCCTCAAAAACACTCAGCTGTAGTCAGACCAGGCTGTTTTTAGGTGCCTGTCACTTTAATGTGCTCCCCTTCGTTGCTCTGCACTGATGTAAGGACGCCGTCGCCGTAACCAGGAAACCAGCACAAGGTGACGAATCGTAAATGAGATGAATCACAATATATCAGAATCCAGAACGGCTCATTTTACCCCACTTATTTCTCTTCAAGCAGCTCACACAACAATGAGGTGGTTTTAAAATCTCACTGTCAGTGGACTTGGAGGTAAACCAAATACCAAACTATAATAAATATAAAAGACAAAGTGTTTTTTTCTATAATATGTCCCCTTTAAGATATGTTACTTGTAATAACAGTCTGTAACTATTTTATTCTCTGACCTTCTCAAAGTCCTGAGGCGTGGCAGACAGGAGGGTCTGTCCATTTTCAATCCACTGTCGGCTGAGACTGACATACTGGCCCAGTCCATAGTCCTCCAGCCACCCACACACCTGCTCCTTGGTCCACTGGCTGAATGGGATATTCATGTCACTGACAGGGAGAAGGAAAAGGAAGATAAATGATATCATCAATAGTGTCATTTATTACAAGAATTCAAAATAGACAACTTTTTGGATTTTTACTGAATTTAAAAAGCCTTTTTTTCACTTTATCCATTATGAAATGCTGCAAGTGCAGATGTGGTAACAATACATTAAAGCTGTAAACTGTATCAATGCATTCGCTGACACTGAAGCCCTACAATAGGCTCTTTTGTTCTTACCGTGAAGGGTCGTAAGATTCAGGGGTTCGGGTCAGTCTGGGTCCTGCTGTTGCACGCAGACCCCCTCGTCTAAACTGACCACCATCTGGATCAGCTGATTGGAGGCCTCCAGACTGGGTTCTCCGCAGCCTGTATGGATGAGACAAAGTTATCTTCATCAAAATTGTCAATAAAATCAAAAAAATTATGAAAGATGGATCTGCAAATGGAAACATTGTCAATCTTTTTATTACTGAAGCATATTAACCAGCATGGCTGCCAGAAATATATAGAAGTGTTAGAACGTTATTTAGACTCAGTATTAGACGTAGTAAGTGTTTCTGTCAGTACGTTGTTTAAGATGTACTTAATGTTTGAGCCTGAATCAGATCTAGAATATCAAAGTAAAAAATTCAAACATTGCAAGAAAGATCACAGCAGGACGTCTGTCTTCAGTAAATTCTTCATGCATTAGCAGCTTATTGTGGATCCTGACGATGGATTCAGTATTTTAATCCCAAGCCATATGTAAAATGTTTTTTTGTGTATGCTCACATTAATCTGTGTACAAGTGGGAAAGCGTCAAAAATGTGACTGAAGTGGAAAATGTTTGGAAATACTGAAGGTAGCGTAGCAAGTACAATGTTAACGACTGTACGGTATCTCTGTGCAGCAGTGGTTATTTATATGTTGCAGTGCATGAAAAAAATCCATCTAATAATCTTCAAGGAGGAGACTTGGTGAATATGTTTAGTTACTTAGATGAAAGTAATCTGAGAGTCTTGTTTCCAAACAAGACGTGATATTTTCAGCATCTGAACAGATTACTGGAACATCTCTTGACCTCAGGGTTTGAACTTTTGGCCACATGTGGTATGAACAATAACACTGGAAAACTGTACCGAACAGAAAACATGGAAAAGCATAATAGATCTTTAACTCTCCTTTTCTTTTGTCCACTTTGGGACCATTTGTGTCGAGCTACTGTATTGTTAATATATTCAAGTATTGTCTTGCACTCACTTTCCCCAGAGTCTCTTGAAGCTCCTGTTATTCTTCATGTATTCTGGTGAGCCCACTGCTCGTTGGCCCGGCTGTGTATTCACCCCACAATGAACGGGGGAATTATCACTTGAAGTGCTGTCATCAACTTTCTCCGGTTTTCCTGTAAGAGGTTACAAAAACCACCGTCAAATGTAATATTACAAAGTACAAATATGACTCAAATTATTCGACTGTGCTCTGAAGGCCCAGTTAGATTATGCAACACTTTATGGATGCGCCTGACTAGTTGAAAACAGCAGTTCCCCTCAGAGTAATGTGAGCAGACAGAGCTCCACTGTAATCCTGCCAAATAAAACACATTTGATTAATGACATCTATGGAAAGATTAAACTGTTTCCTGTAGTTGAGGCACCGTTACAGAAAGAATCTGGATGATGATGATGGTGACTGAGTACAAAGCTTTTTTTTTTCCTTCATTTTGCATAACAAACCTTAAAGGAGCTGTGTGGTGGGCTCCTTTTACACAATGCTCTATTCAGTAAAGAGGCTACAGACCATTTAGTTTAGCAAATAATTCATCAGTTAATGCCCCATGAAGAAGAAAGGGCTCCATTTTTTTATTTACAAGGTGTGATCTTTATGATATAGGCTGCAGTCGCTCTCCAGCTGAATGCAGTGGAGAGAAATCTGGGTGGGGCTGGAGTTAAAATTGGTCTGAGGACGGGTGGAGCTGGGTTGAAATGTGGTCAATCAGAGGAAGAGTGAGAGAGAGAGGGTGTGTTGGGTAAGAAAGTCTATCCCATGATCCATCTGCTCTGTCAGGAGTCTCTGCAATTAGCTGTGATCAAACATACAGTGGTCGTCTGGTTGACGGAGAGTGGTTTGCTCCACATATGAATGCTGCCTTTACTCATGGGAATTACTGGGATATGGCCTACTCCACAAACTGATCCAAGAGTATACTGAGGATCATTACAGCGCACTATCCATCATACCATAACTAACCATCTGTAAAGATTAAAAGTGTTTGGGTTTACTTTGGCTGGAGTCTCCATCTTCACTCCCATCTGGAGACCTTTGACTCTGGATGTCACTGCTGCTATCTGTGATCCCATTTTGTTCTGACAGAGAGGAGTTTACAGGCAGCGTCTGACTTCTGGTGTCACCCACACCACTCTGGATAAAACACACAGGAAAATACAGAAAAGACAGTGAGTTTAACATTAAAAAGTGCACAGTGGAGTTAAACTATGATGCTGATACAGACGAGTGAATCCAGATTCTGTTAGAAAACAGTACAAGAGTCTGTTAAGTGTAGTGGGAACCATTGGGAATATAATGAAATACATTGAAAGATAAGTTACCTTCTGAGAGTGTCCGTTTGGGATGTCACTCAAGCTACTTGATAAAGTCGGAGGCTCTGTTCTGAAAAGACAAAAGCACAATCAGCTCAATAAAAACCTTCAAACAGATGTGGTAGTTATCCACTGATGACAATCTGCTTCACTACCTGGAGTCACTGTCTTTTTGGACTGATGACAGAGAAGTTTGTTGGGAGGAAGAACTGTTTGTTGAAACCTGTATGTGGTGAAAACACAGTTAGACAAATACGTTCATTGAGACAAGATGAGACCAGCTGGAAGTTTTCATGCCCACCTCAGACTTCACATCCTCAGATTTTGCACTGACAGAGTCGGCACTCTTCATCAGTCCCTGCTCTTCGTCCTCACTGCTGCTTGACAGAGTCCTACCATTTGACAATGAACGAACAGCAGATGGAGCTACAGTAACAAAGAGAAGATTTTTTTTTTTTTCTCAGCTCAAGCTGTGGAGCACGTTTCTCCTAAAGGAGGAAGTGTGATGGCTTTCATTACGCTCAAGCCTTGTTGCTGAGATCAAATAAATACTTGAAGAGAGTTTACCTTGCCTCGTGATGTGAGGAACCTCTCTGAACTGTCGGCACTGATTCAGAAGCAGAGTGAGCTCTTCAATACGTCGGTCCTGCAGAACACAGCGTAACGGGGGTTAAAGGTCAAAAAACCCAATTAAGATGTTTATCTAAGGTTAGGAAACACACATATGGACCCTCAGTTTCACTCCATTACTGACCAATATGCCACATATGTCTTCTTCTTCCACCATATGGCCTTTACATCAAAGTAATGGATAGGGAGGGGATTGACACAGGCCTGGCTGGAAGTCTCAGTTGTGGTAACCGGCTGCGTGGATTGTGTGTTTTTTGAAGTGGTGCCCGTGCCTGGTTTCGCCATGGTTCTCTTAATACAGCTCACTCCAAAATTAGGCTTGGCAGTATGAGGCCTGCTTAAGTGTGGCTTTGCCTGAAATGGCTCGCCTTGGGGTGTGTGTACGTGTGTGTCTTCGCTAGTGCGGAGGTCCGTGTCTGCAAGTCTTTAAAGTCCGAGATGGGAGGGAAAACACAAAAGCCCCTCTGTGCTGTGAGTGGTTGGAGGGTGGTGCCGCTGAGAAATGACAACATCTAAAAAAGACACTGTCCAACCTTTCAGAAAGTCCATATATAGGCCAGTAAGAATCTTTACATTGTGGTAAAATAATGATACACACACACTGACACTGCATAATCACTCCCAGCTGTTTTGAACAAACAGAGGAAGGTGGGTTTACAGATGACTGGTAACTTACCTTTTCATCATTGGCAGCTACTAGAGATTTCATCCCACTCCTGAGCTTCTGCAGTTCCTGATCTATGATTAGAAACACCACACTGATTAATAATCTGCATAGGAAGTCACATTAATTTACATTTTGAATAGACATGCTTGGTGGGATGTAGTTATTTCAAAGAAAGGAAAGTCAAATAAACATGCTCGCATGTTGTAGATTTATTCCTCACTAGAGTCCCATATAAACCATGTATTTTTAGATTTGCCCAAGTCTTTTTTATCCACCAATCACAGCTGTAGTCACGTCAGCTTTTACAGTCCACAGATGTCTTCTCTGAGACAATTGCAGGCAAACAGGCAGCCTTGCTGGTGAGTGACAATGATTACACAAAGCAAGTACTCCAGAGAAGTGTTTATCTACGACCGACAAAGTAATGAACAAACAAGACGCTATTCCTGCAGGAATCCATAAATTCAACAAATACGCCAAAGGGAAGAGAGATGCAGCATTTTAGAGACGAGTTGATGATTCCCTCAGAGCAGAAGGAAACAATATAATGAAATAAAGAGACGTGTGAAGAAAGGAAATAAAAGAAAGATCAAAAGTAGAGATGGCCCATGGGTTTAAAATGATTTTTATTAAGTACTGCTCAGGCTTACATTTGGTGTTTAGCCTCTTCCTGTACATCTCCTCTGAGAGAGAGATAGAGAGACAGACAGAAACCCACGATGAGACAGTTTATTAAGGGCCGACATCTCCTAGAGCTGCTGCCGAAAGTTAATACATTCAAAAAGTAGTCGTTAACTGTGTCACCTGTCAATGCGGTAACTCTGGCAGAGCTGCTGTTGGCAGCTCGGTCAAGTGCTTGAAGCCCGGTGCTGAGCTTACCTCTCTCTGAGCTCTCGTTGGTGAGGGAGGGTCTGGCCAGCAGCTGAGTGTGCAGACTCTCGATCTCGGCGTTCTTGCTGAGCAGAAGCTCCTGGAGGCTGCTGATCTCCGCCTGTCAGTGACAACACAGCGAGGAGTCTTAGCACAAGCTGCTGCATCTGCCAACACATGTCTGTTTAAACATTCACACCCAAAAGCTCCGACACGGGCACAAAAACAGGACGCGTACATGCATTTTGCTCTCAAGTGCCTGCACATGTTCTCACTTGAAACCCACATTTTGGAAGATACTGATATTTTTTTCATCCACTGCCAAATTATATTACACCCACAACAAAGTGCAGAAGCGTTTCTTCTCTGAGTTTAGAGAAGCAAATGTTGCAGTCTGCAGTTTATAGTTGGTTTTGAAGCAAGTTACAGGACGAACACACAGATGGTAATAAAGTTACATTCAGGGTGATGTATTTGCCAGTGTGCTCTGTCTGTGTGAAAGGTGAAAACACACCTTTTGCCTTAAATGCTGTACCTGCCACTTATTCCAATGAGCTTTAAGATGTTCCTCTTTTGATTCAAAAATTACAATCTGCTATCAATAATCAAACTAAACTCAGAACCACAGGAAACATTTCTATAAAATGTAACATCTGACTTCATGAGCACGTCTTAAATCTACTGTGCTCACACTGCACAACAAACTTGGTGGACCTGCTTTGAGCACAACCAAAATGACCGAGATATTTTTGGATAATTGCAACATTTTAAAAATGGCTTCCCACATAACCCTTAAGCCAATCAAGCTGTGGCTGTAGTGACCAGGCAACAGTCACTGCAGTTGTTTTTCCCTGAACAAAGTTATTTAAGAGTGAAGTAGCAGACATGTTTTTGAAAATTAAATTACTGTTTGGGTGAACAAGTGCAATGAATTATATCAAATGCAAAAGCACAGATGGCTGTTGCTGCAGTGAAAATGAAACACAGTAGGAAAGACTGAGAGAGAGGATGAAATCATAATGATTTTATCATAAAAGAGGTCAAATGGTGAAAGCAAGTTAAACACAAGAAAGACTGAGAAGTAAATGCCACTGGATTATTACAAAGAAAGTAGTTAAATAAGAAGAGGACTGAGCTATTATTAAATCTACTTCTTTTGTACTTTAAATGAGAGAGTGAGACACTTCTCAGACTTTGTGAGAAAACATCGATGTCTGTGAAAACGAGAACATGTGCAGAAGAGGATGACTCACTTCATTGGCTGGAGCATCACATTGGACAGCATTGAGGAAAGTTAAGTGGACAGTTAGCAGTGGAATTTGGGCGCTAATGGTTTGTGGCAAAGTCTACACACCATGCAAATCACAGACGCCTTTTACCTTTGTTGCTTTGAGTTTCTTCTCATACTGTAACTTCTGATCCTCCAGGTGCTCCACTTTGTCCTTGAGGATCCTCAGCTCCTTCAGTAAGCCCTAAAACAGAAGTGAGCTCATTAAATATTCGGTGGATGTTAGTAAATCTGCTCATTGTTCTTTCACACAACACGCAAGTTTTTTTTTTTCCAAGCAGATTGACCAGATTGCGCAAGCTTCATTTGCACCTGAACCTAAGGATTATACACACAAAAGTGAGACAATCCATGCTGCACACCACATCTGAAGTCATGCAGGCAGGCTGTCCCTACACTTTCTCCTCCGCAGTGGATCTGCTGCTCTGCATCTGAGCTACCCTCCTCCAGGCTGTGCGTGTCCCCATCAGGCCCGTCTGGAGCCTCCTCTAGTTTGTGCATCGTCCCTGAGGTCCCTTCACAGGACACCCCGAGGCTTGAGCCCTGGTCTTCTGTAGACCCAGTGGGGCACGCCACTGGAGATCTTCTGTCAACCGGGATCTCCAAAGCCTTTTTCTCCTGGATCTTGCTATTGATCTCCTTCTGAAACTGACACATCTGCTCCTGCAGTTCGCTAATGAAATTCACTACAGTCTACAGGAAGAGTGTGGGAGAAAGAATTGAGAGAAATGTTTAGAGAGAGAAGAGGAAATATTGTGCAGATGCTGTGTATATATCTGGGTTTGCATGTGATTATATCATTAGAGAAGTGACCTCTCAAACTCTTTTTTCCTCTACCTCATGGCTACATAATCCTGTTTTTTAAATCCCATGAAAGTGTGTACTCGGCCCAGAGTCTGAAAACATACAAATCTCTGAGTTTGTATTAGGAACACACAGATCCTTGGATGGTCCAGATAAACAGACACACTGAGCCAGTTATTCTCATCTGATCCAACACGCATTGTTTTGCACTCGTTAATAAACCTGAATTAACCCTTTGCATTGACACTAACGCTGTGCCCTAGTTCTGCATATATCAGTAGCTTGCAATTGTAACAGGGGTGAATAAGTTTGTAGCCATCTTTTAAAGGTGATGGCTCTTTCCTTCAGAGGGAGTATAAACAGCAGCCGAGTTATGCTCGGACTGCGGACAGGGGAAGTCTCACTCGGGGTCCGGTACAGCGGATATGACAGATGATATGGAGAGCCTCTACGGCTAAATTTAACTATGAGCTTGCTGGCTCCACAGTAGGAGGCTTCAACACTTTGTGTGTGTGTGGAGGCAGACATGCATGTGTGTGGACATGTTTGTGTCGTAGAGGCAGCACGTGGGAGGTCAGGAAAGTGTTAAAAGCACATTTTTTTCCCTGTTCCTCTTAAGTCTAAGCAGCTGTTAGATGGAAAGTTGGGTTTGTACACATTGTAAAAACAGAATTGAGAATTTGTTGGGGAAAAAAACACCTGTGGCATTTCTCTCTACGTAGAAATACTGAGCACTTTCTATAAAAGTCAAACATATTTAAATGAATCTGTGTAAAAAATGCATTTGAAATATGGCTTTAGTTAGAAAGAGGGTCCTTTTGTCAGAATGACCTACTCAACCTTTACCCACCACCGAGAATTAAATTCTCTGGGCAGAAGCCTACACACACTCATATTTGGGCCGTCATCCATCATACCAGCTCCACTAGGCCTGAACTCTTTTAACCTGTGGACACAAAGACTCTTTGACCAGCAGTGTTTTGACAGTAACTACATACATTACAGTATCCTGTCTAGTAATAGCCCTGCTTTCCCTGCTTTCCCTCTCTGAAGTCACATGGTCAGTGAATGCCCAGGAAGTCTGCTGGTAACCCAACACATCAGTCTTAAGCAAATACATGAAAAAAAGAGTTCAGACTGACAAAAAATGAAATCCCTCCGAGACTTGTTTTTCCTGCAGACTTTGCCCAGGAACAACAGAGCCAGGCTCTGGGTGAATGTTCCCCTCCATCCGTCCAGAAAGTGTTTATGGTCTTCCATAAAATCAGCAGCTGACTTTAAGGTTAGATCCATCAAAACACAAAGCAGATTTTTGTGCGTGCCCTCGTCATTCCTGGCAGAGTTATGTTCACATTTCCAAGGACTGAAGTGAAAAAGAAGCTCCTCAGGGTTTCAGCTAAATTCATTTTGTCTTGGAATTAGTCTTCAGTAGAACAAAGTGTAAGGTCATTTTCAAGGCATTTGGAAATTTCCGAAATATGAATATGAAGTGTATTTGCAAAGTCACTGACAGAGGAAAAAAGTGGATAGTTTGCTAATAATTTAAGAAAAGCAAGTAAATGGAGTGGTGTTATTACGCAACAGGACAGCCTTGTTGATGTAAACAAATCCGCTTTACATTGGTTATAACAACCATCACAACCCTACTCATATAAAGTCCTGTACTGACCACTTATTGAGAAGCCCTACCTCTGCTTTGTGCTGCCTTTCAGCTCCGTGGCTCTGTTTTCCCTCCATGTCTGCCAGCTTCAGTTTCAGGTAGGACACCTCCCCCATAAGACTCAGCTTCTGGCTCTCCAGTGACGTCCTATGCAGGAGCTCCTGTCATCAACAACACACATGGAGAGCATGGAGCAACACAAACACACAGACACAGACACATTATCCCCTCAGTGAGACGCAACACTTACTGAACAGAGGTAACATTAAGTATGAGACGCTGCGAGCTGCTCGTCCTGTAATGACAGTCCCCTCAGACAAACCCCACTGCTTTCAGAAGCTGTTTGGGTGGCTAAATATACACAACCCATGACCACTATTTATAATGCCTATTTCACAGCTCACTCAAAGTACATTGCAAAGGGGGAGGGAGAGGGTGAGAGAGAGAAGAGGTACTAAAAGCATGCAAAACACTCATAGACAGAACATCAAAATAACTCTGACAGGTGCATTTTCCTGTCCTGTGTGTGTGAATGCCATTCAAACCTGGTGCTGAGAGACAATATGGTTAAACGGTATTTGTCCTGAATGGCTGCGAGGCTTGAGGCTTGAGCCAGACTATGCAGGCAGATGTATTACTAATTTGGTTGATGTCAAGCAGGTGCTAAATCACTTAAAGTCCAAAAATGAGCATCTGAGGCCGGCAAACTGTACATATGGATATATCCATTTTAAAACTCCGGCTTTGGAAAATATCTGGGCTTCTTCTGGAGTGCACATGGAAAATATTAGAGCTTTGTCACCGGGAAGAGATTTACGGCTCAGGTCCAAAGCCTCATAATGACCATGTCTCCAAGAAGCCAGCCCTGGCTGCCCTTTGATACTCTGCGTATATACAGCACTGCACACACAGAAGCAGGCAATATAAATTTACTTCACAACTCATCAGAGGGCTGAGGCACATTCCTGGCACACATTGTTTTTTAAAAAGCGGTTTCATTAAAAGACTGAGATGTAATACCTGATTTATCTTCCAGTGTGTCCCTGCTCCAGCAAACCAAAGAGAAGTGAATATTCCTCATGGATGCTGTGATTTCCAGAGAGTTGGAGTTTCATAGATCCGTCTTTTTTTTTTTTTACTGCTTAAAAAGGTCTCTTGTAGATGTGAAGCCAAAAGCAAACAGCTGAGAGTTGACATACACTTTTAACTCTTAAAGGAGCACCACCCCTATTCTTTCTCCCTCCCATCTCTCCACCTTTTTTAACTGTTCCTCCTTCACTCATTTGTTCCTTTGCCCTCCTTCTGTTGTCCTGCCTTCCCTCCCTCTCTCTCGATGTCTCTGTGTAAGCAATCCCGGTGGTTACAGGTTGTAGGCGTGGCTAATAGCGCTATAATCACCTGCCCAGACAGACTAGCCCAGCCCTGCACAAACCAGACATACACTCTGAGAAACTGTCTGAGCGTCCTAAATATTTTGGTTGTCAGGGTAGTCTGCAGCCACGTTCGCTGGAATTTCAGCGAGGAATTTCTTTCCAGGAAGCAGAATTCATCCTGAGTTACATTCTGCAGCTTATGAGAAAAACTTGGATCTGCAGAAGAGCCATATTTAAAAGACGGATGCAGTCTGGGGCCCCATCACATTTCATTAAATGGGAAAACAATATTGATATAATCGTCCTGTTGGTGCCTGCTGGTGAAAGTCACATTTTCCTGAGTTGTGGTCCAGTAGTGCATCAAGCATGGTTACCAAGAAAGTTCACACTAAGATTTTTTTTTTTTTTCAATTCAGCATGATTTGAGGTCATTGTGATCTGATGAGAGGTCACTGAAGCTGAGTACCTGCTGTAGCATGTCCTCTGTGCAGTCGAGTTTTTGCTGATGCTCCACCAAAGAACTCTGTAAATCGCTGATCTTCACCCCCTGAGCCTCCACCTGGTCTGTCAGCACACTCACCTATGTGTGTGTTTGTGTATGTGGACAGAAAGATGTTAGAGATGAGAATACTTTTTGTCACAATAAAAGTGTTTATTCAGCATATAGATCTGAATTGTACTTCATAATTTAAACCTGCACCCAGCAAAATCCTGTTTCTCACAGTTCATTAAAATCAGCTGCTTTTTTTTTTTTTTTACTTAATCGCTGTTGCTCATTTTTCTTGATTTCTCCTCAGCTGTGCCAGATCAAACAGTGCAAACATTTCTCGGAGCAGAAATGAATGATCCTTTGTGCGTCGGCGGGTGCTTTGCAACACTTGAGTGATTCCAGCTACGTCAGCAGGTTAAATGTAAGTCTGCAGAGAAACTATTAAGCACACAAAATAGCTAATCACATGCTAAAAGGCAGGAGCAGCCAGTCGACTGGAACCGATTTTTCAAAGGAATGTTTTATGTGAGGCCTGAAGAAACAAACAGGGCACCTGCTCTCTCTCTCTCACACACACGCACTCACACACACCTACATGCTACAGCACATAATGGTGCTAGCCTCAACCTGTCTGAGAAGCACTTGTTCACCAGTCCTGAGGGCTGCACACACCTACACATGTATACACACAGGCAAACACATCACACAGAAAACAAGACATACTAGTATTGTAACAGCACCAAACCCACTTCATAACTGTTGCTTCACCCATGAGGTGGAACAGAAAGTGTGTTGCAATGTTTACAACACCATCCTCCCATCTACCTTTGTCCTTTCACCTTCCCCTCCCCTCTCTTCTCACACTGCCATGTGATATTAGTACAGGATCAGTTCTTAGTCATAGTGTGGTGTTTATCCCCCATCTCCTCATAAACAATGAATTGATTCACATTAAAAAAAAATACAGGTCATATGAATCTTACACATAGTCACAGATAGGAGATAACACTTCTTTTGTATTCAACAGGAAAGTCTCACCTGCAGAATTAGTGACTCTTTGTCTCCCTCCAGACGTGATAATCGCTCCTGGTAGGACTCACTGTTAGCGCTTGAATGGAGATTTACCTTCAGAATAGAGGTCAGCCATGCAGGTTACTACGGAGACACTGCCCAGTGGGGCGAATGTGAGCTCACACACACAAACACACACAATCCTCAAACTTCCTATTGTGTCGGTGACGTGTGAGGAGTCTGTAAGAGGTTTACAGGTCCTAATCCAGTATTAAAAGTTGTGTACAACATTTTATAGCAGCTGATTAGTTAGAGGGGGGGGTTGAAGTCTGAGTTCTGGGCTGCCTGTGTTGTGTTGTCAGGGATATTACAGAGCCATCAATGTGCAAGGGAAGTAAAGTGCAACCAAATGGGATCGAGTTTCTCAGAGATCCAGGCTTTTAACCACAAGCGTGGAAACGTTATGTAGCCCAGCGTCCATCATTGTGGAGCAACCAGCTCGAGCGGTTTGCAGTCATTTTAAAATACTGTTAAGCCTTTAATATACCCCTGGCACCCACCTATAAAAAATGATTTCATGTGTTTCAGCAGTGTAATATTAAACTGCATCCAAAGTGTAATAGCAGATATTCTTCCTGTTAACATTTTGTGATCATTATTATGTATTTCCCCCACTGCACACCCCTCTACACTGAAGTATTTTCCAGTTTAGTTTTTGTCATTAAAGCCATACATTTATTTTTAATGGTATTCTCTGCCTAATTACAGACATATTTGTTAGATCCGCAAACTCTTAGTGAATGCATTTACCAAACGTGTGTCAGTACATGGACAGATAACAGGCTAATAATGATGTCGCTAATGTCCAGTGAGGCTAAGGTCTAATGAGCAGTGCTGAAATTGCTCCTCAGGAGTTTCTCTGAGGAGCAGGAAAATACAACCCTAATGATGCTCAGTAATAAAACAAATATATATGTTTCTTTGTTTTGGAAAGTTTACATTTGAAGTTGTTGTTGACATATAGAAAGGTGCTGATTCACTTAACAAACTTTTAGCAAACTGCTGTGACTTTGTTCACCTTAGAGGCTGAAGTAGAACTATTGTTTTAAATTATAACAGAACAAGTTTGTCTATTTTTTCACTTTTTTATATATTTATTTATCATATCTGTGATTTTTAGATAACATCTTGTGTATTCGGGTTTAAAAGTACTTGTACTCACTGCATTTTCTTATACTGTTATATTGTTATACTTATATAATAATGAACATCTACCATATGATTGACATGTACTGTATGTGCAATGGAGGCAGTGATAACTAATGACTTCTTAACAGCAGGATGGTGTAAATGACAGGAAATGACCTCAGCCAGCATGCATATCCATTTATTATTCTTCTTAAACTATTTAACCTTAAGACCAGTTCATGGCTAGCTAACTATTGAAGCATAAACAATATATGTGAAATTCAATAAATAAGAAACTTGTTGCTTTGTTTAGTTAAATTAAGAAAGGATATTAATTAATATCATCTGCTAAAGTGGGATGTTTGGGTTTAAGTAACAGCCAAATAACGTGGACTTTGTAACGTTGTAAAAGTTAACTGCTTCTTTTTCTTCATAAACTTTTTACATTGCACGGGAGGCTTGTGTACAGTAGACCCAGAAACCAAACACATCTTTCCCCCAAACGATCTACAAGAGCAGCTATAATTATCCTGGAAAAGCAACAACACTCACTGCCAAAAAATAAACAAACAAGACCATGCAATTGTGGTGCAGTGTGAAGGTATGAAGAGGAGACATGCAAGTGAGGAATGTCTTACCTTTCTAAGCCAAGCAAAATGTTTGTAGAAATCAATATCATACTCCATTCTGCAGGCCCATTGTACTGTATAGGTCTGGCTAGTTAAAGTTAAATGAGACCACAGTTTATCCTGCTACAAAGCATCAAGGAGGACGGACACACACAAAATCCACGGCACAACAAAACAACGGCTCCTCACTGTGCGGCACTTTCTATCTCCTGTGTTCACAGACTCTCCATATTGCAGTTGTAGAGTGTGCAGAGAGGATCTAGCTCCATGTGGTTTGGAGTCTGGGCTGCCTGAGACTTTTAGAGCCGAGCTGAATAAGTCAAACTATGCCAGTTGGCTGGACTCCCTTTCTTTCTTCTTTTTCCCTTTTTCCTACTTCTTTTTAACCCCCCCTTTTTTTCCTCCTGGTTCCCTCTCATACAAACTGCTTCAATGTTTACCACAGCTCTGCATTTTTTTTTTTGCTACATCTCATGCATGATCTTTCGTTTCTTTCCCCCCTGTCCTTCCCTTCTCTCTCCTGTATCTCCCTCTCTCTGTCTTTATCCTGCTCTGTCTGAAGTACCTCTCAGCCGAGGTAATTTTGCGGGGCTTCCTAAGGGGGGAACAGGAGAGAGGAAACTTTCAGCAGCACATGCTTGTCAGATGTGGTGCAGGGCAAGAAGTCAGTCAGAAGGGGAGGAGGAAACAGTGGAGGAGACTTGAAGGGGAAATGAAGTGTAAACTTGACAATATCATATCGAAGAATGAGTGAAACAAAAGCTGGATCAGTCAAACAAACAACCATCGCAGGAAAGGTAATGAAAAAATACACAAAAATACAACAGCAAAGAGGAAGTGCAACTGCTTGTACTATAAAGCGTGGCTCTGGATCTCATTACCGGTGCCATTTGCAATAGATCCTAGCTCACTTCTTAGCAGGGAGGAAAAAGCCCTCCAGATGTTGATGGCCAGGATCAAAGACATCACACAACTAATGAAGCGCATGGACTCTGTAGTACTACACTGTTACAGACCAATAGTATAAGCGTGATTTTCTAACGGGAACCAACTGGATTTGCATGCTGGATGCTGTGTAATGCTATTATGGTCTCTCATCCATCCCTGTGTGAGTGCAAGAGGCCTTCAGCTGTGAGAGAAACAGCCCTCACCTCATCTCTCTCCAGCCATTTCAGTATGACATTCGCAGTATCAGTGGAGACTTGTTTCCTGAGAGCGTCCTGCTCCTCCTCACTCCCCTGACCCTCCAGCACTGCCCTGAGGGCCTCCGTCAGCTGAAGAGTCTTGAGGGTGGGGTCCACGGGTGGGGGAAGGGTCATCTGTGTGGTGCACTCGGAGGGTTGGTAACCTTGGCCACCACCTAACTGCATAAGAGCACTGAGCAGCCCTTCACCCATTTTGCCTGGTGGAGAATACAGGAAATTAGATGTACTGCAACAGATGAGACACTCAGATTACTTGATGTTTATAATTTCTTGCAACTTCTTGGACATCTGTACTGAATAACTGCTTGAGAAGAGCCTGGCAAGTAGCAATATAGTACAAATAGTTCTAGCAATGACCTCTTGGGGGCGCTGTTATGCTCCAGTATGACTCACTGGATGTAAATAGCATCACAGTGTGACTGTGGCTTCTGAAAATCCACAAATTAGAGGTTGAGCTTGTAGTAGTAGTTACTATAATCACCATGTCTAAGATGCAGAAAGTACTTTTCATATATGCTATGTAAAGAATATCCAAGGTGCAAGTAATGCAGCCGGGACATCATGTGAACAAGTGGACAGATGCATGTATTGCATGTTTTCACTGACAGTCGATCATTAGTTTCACTGAAGTATGCTAATGATAGCATTGTCACCTCTATTATTAGCAGTTTGTCTTGTGACCCAGCACAACACCAAAGTGATTGTGACAAAGAGCAACGACTGAAATGTGTCACCTCTGCTAGAAATGAGAGAAGACGGTGGAAATTAAGTTGGAGTTGAAGCAATTAGTGAGAGCTGTAAGCCAATGAGAAGCAAAGAAAACATTAAGAAGAAAGATTACAGAAAAGTATTGATATAAACAAAATACAGCGTACTTTTATTTCTTATAAATTCGTCAAGATCTTCTTTACACATTTCAAATCACAATTTCAATATTTTCTGAAATGTTTGCTTCCTGTACTGTTTCCATATATGTTGGATTGCTCCTGTGTAAAACCATGTGGGCAGTGTCGGTTTTATAGACGCCTGCAATTACAAACTGGGCAGTCTATTGAAACTCTGATAATGTAACAGAAACTCTTACCAGCGATGATGTCGTCCATTTGCTCCAAGGCAGCCTCCAACATGTGGCTGGCATTTGACGCCATGGCAACACGGTGTCTTATAAAGCAACACAAGTAGTTCGCTCATTCACTGGCATGAAGAAGAAGTGTCAGCCAGCCGGTGGAGTGGCAGAGAGCGAGAGATGTGCAGCAGAGCAACAAAACGTTGCAGACTACTCCCCGTCCTCGTCGCTCTTAGATCCTTTTACAGCAAAGCTACAACAGCTGTCCTGACATCTGAGTGACTTCACAGTAAATAACCTCCTGAATGTGGCTTTTGGCTTTAAACTCTCCTCTCATTTTGTGACCAGGGCCTTACCCATTGTCAGCTCTGTCATCCACACCAGGCCAAAGCCCATATTTAGAATCGTTTGTTTCTTTGTTTTCAGCATTTGTTTGTCTGTATTTTCACTCGAAACCAGATACAACAGTGAATGAATTTTGCTCAGATGGTAGAAAAAAAAACAACAAAGTGAGGCAAAAACCAGCAGTTTTGGCAGAGGCTCACCTCAGCACATTGGACCAGAGTCACCAGATTTTGATGGCCATCGATTACAGAGAACACAATGGAGCTGGAAAAAGCAGCAGCTGACTGAGCAGTTACACCCATTACACCTTGGGTTTGGGTGAAATCTCATTTATTGATTTGATATCACAGTCCTCGCTTTTAACTTGCATAACAATCCTGACACACAGTACCCATGCAGCATATATTGATATTTATTATACTACATATATACTGTATTGCTACTCTGTGTCCACAGGATAATAATAAATCAGAAGAGAAGTTGGCACAGTGATCACCTGCAGAGAACAATAATCTGTGCAAACAAAAGGCACACAGTGTAGTCTCTCATTATTAGTAGTTGATATGAAGTCAAGTTAATCTGCATTTTATTTAATGCATACCACTACTATGCACAACTGCCACTAGGATTGTATCTGATCAATTTCTAGTCTAGTCTATATTACCGCACATTACATTAGATCCTAAGCTGGTGTATGTTATATACAGCATGCCCAACAGGATGCATCAGCAGTTAAGGAAAAAACCCTCCCTGTCAAACAGCTAGTGCTGCTAAAATGACAAAACAAATTGAATCTATATCGAAAATGAGGTTTAAGACATGTAGTGCAGGCTACCAGCATGTGTGGAAATGTTAGATAGTTCATCAAACATTTAGGTCACATGGGGAAAATGTAAGAACAAAAAGATTTTGTAAGTTCTGTCATGATGTCAGATCTTTACTGAGAAAGTGCATGTATTTAAATATACCTGATGTTATTAATACACTATAATCAAACCTACAGTGAGGTCCACAAGTCTGAGACCACGTTGATAATCTGTAGTTTTCATGCAAACCTGGAAATGATCTAAAAGTTGTTGGATTTGGAAACATTTACCATGAAGCTCTGATATATAAAACAGACTAGACTTTGTCTAGGTCAGAAATGAAACTTCCTCATATCTTGGATCATCTGTAACATTCAAGCCCTTGCTTAATGCACCCACATTATGCTGATAAAGACTGACTATCAGGTAAACCTCTCTGTACTTCACAGTACACTGAACTTTTCAATGTGGTGTCTGTGGTGACATTCTTCTGCTCTCCATTTTCATACTATACCCTCTGATTTCGTCCTGCAGCAGGATAATGAGCCCAAACTCACCTCAAAGTATTGTAAAAAATGGCTCAAAGGCCGTAGAAGACCAAGAAGTGCTGACGCTCATGGACTTTCCTCCTCAGTAACCTGACCTCGACCCCAGTGAACATTGATGGGGGCACTTGGAAATGGAGAAAGCCCAGCATTCCTGACATCACAGCAGGCTCTGTGGATCAATGTCAGATTACCTGTGCTCTGATAACATGGGTCATCAGGTTTTGTGGAGTCCATGCCAGTTTGAGCGCATGCTGTCATTAAAGAAAAATGGGCTTATTGTGATATTGATTTAGTGAAATTAATGTTTATAGATTTTTACTCAAACTGTTAAGCTGATAACATCATTTGCAATGAACCCTAGTGATGCTTGAACTTAAAACATAATAGAAGCATGGATGCACTTATTTAGCGTGTTTTTATCTCAGCTTTGGTCTCCAACCCACTTCACAAGTTTTGGTGGTTTTTTTGCCTTGCCTTCAAACACCAATGGAAACAGAGCTACAGATCAACCACCTACAGCACAATTTGCCACCAATCTGACCACGAGTGGTCACACACCATGTACCGCGATTCAGTAGGGCCAGTAGGGCCTGACCAAAAACAGACCAAAAATGTAAAAAATAAGGACACCAGGTAAGTACATCACATAGGCCTGCTGCGTTGTGTCCCACCCACAAACCTATCAGAAAGCATCAACCCTTGATTCCAGCTGATTCTGAAAGCCACAAGCGGTGCTTCTGTACACTACCGTAATGTAGGTAATATGTACGGAACGCTGCATGTCTCGGCATGACTCCATTCCACTGCATTCCTGCCATAATGTTTGTAATTTATGAAACGCTTCACTTGACTTGTCAGCTTTCAGAATCAGCTGGAATCACGTCGCTAGCGCAAATGGCTGAGGAATTACAATAAATTGGTTTTTGCTAGTAACTCTGTATCACTGATGACAAGCTCAGTGTTAGAGGGTTAAATAATAATTTCCAAAATAGAGAGATATGGAGATTGCCAGAGACTTCACTCAGTTAAACGACAAAAGGATTCTGTTCTTTGGCAGCAATTAAGAAGCAGTGGTGAGTTTAACATTTATATTACATTTTACTGTATGAGACCACTTCTCCTAGTAGCAGGATTTCTGCAACAGCTGCTTTTTTAGGGTTGTGTTTTTTTCCTCATGTTTGCGTGTGTGCAAGGTGCGTGTATGGACTCACCAGTGGGCCACACCAAATTTGGATGTCTCACACCTTTGCACAGTACATTTGTTGACCTCACCATGCAGGAGCGTTTGTGTCCTCCCACAGATTACAAAGGAGTGAGCCTCAGGTCAGAATCAGCTCCTCTAAGCTTTAGTTTAGTTTACTTTAGTTTTCTACACTGGGAGGTGATGTGGTATCTTGGGTTTTTTATTCAGGCTAAAAAAATATATAACACTGGCCACCAGATGGGGCCACCAGCTGTAGTCAGAGTTTGCCAGCTCATTTGCTGTGGGGTCTGGACCTCAACCTTGAATAGAGTACACTGATTACATCTCCTGATCTGCAGCCTTGATTTAAAATGATCTGCCTATTATTAATTCTATCTGATATTTTCCCTGTAGATGTTGCACTGTGAGAAAAAAATACTTAGTACCCTAATTGTTTCATTTTATTCCACTGAAATGCATTTATTACATGAAAAAATGAAACAGTTGTCTGTGATTAATAGTGCTGATTCAATTCATCAGTAACATAATTTATTGGAGTTTCTGTAAGTTTTTTTTAATACCTTTTTTCAAATTATAATTTTATTCTAATATATATTTTAAAACATGTAAATTTGTCCCAAAGCACGTTAGTTATTTCGCACCAAGTCCCACTAAGAAAGATATATTTGTTTCCCATGTCCCTGTGGGTAATTAACAATCCAATTTATTTTCCACAAGGAGATCAAGTAAAATTAGTTGATTAAATTTATAGAGGTATTAATTTCCTCTGAAAAGAATGAAAAAAACTAAAAGGCTTCAGGAAAATCTCACTTTGTTTTATTGCAGCAGGTACAGAAGACAGTGTCACTTGCTACAATGTATAACATGTAAATAATAACTGATCCCAGGCAGGTCCTCCTGTATCCTATGTTTATTCCTATGTTTCACAGAGTATTATATAATCAGCATCAGTGCTCACAATCTTCAAAGTGATACTCTGTCTAGTTTGTGTTTTTATGTTAATGTCCACTTCCTGTTTTGTTTTGGTAGCCATGATTCTTATTATCTTTGTTTACTTCCTGTTTTCCTGCCATACCTGTGTCTTGATTTCTTGTTAGCTTCCCTGTAATCACTCAGATTGTCATTGTTGCCTCGTGTGCTCTCCAGCTTTTTGTTGCCTCGTGTTGCCTTGCCTGTGTTTTTGACTTTGTTTGGATTGTTTTGGACTCAGGTTTTTGCTCCGTCCCTGTATGAATTTTGGTTGCCTTCACTGACTGCTTTTCTGTGTATGACCTGAAGACTTCCTGCTTCTGAACCTGTGTGTTCCTCTGCATCTGAGTCTCCAGTTGATCCAGAAACGTTACAGTCAACCTCTGATCAGACTCCTCAAATAGTAAAGTGGTCGTATGATCATCCATGATAGTCAGCGGCTGAATTTACAGGAGTAACTTTGTGGCGATGCGTACCAAATGTCAGATAGTTTCCAGGTAAGATGCTCTGTGAAAACACCATCAGCCTGATTGGATCACATTTGTACAGTCTACCAGAAATGTGTCAAACCCAGTGTCCACAAACGGGACTTTGTGGTAGAGTGGGTCACCTATGTCTCTTAAGGTTGTGGGTTCGATCCCCAGCTCCACCTGTCCACATGTCAAAGTGTCCTTGAGCAAGACACTGAACCCTAAGTTGCTCCCAATGGTGGCTAGTGCCTTGCATGGCAGCTCGGTAGCCATTGGTGTGTGAGTGTGTGAATGTGTGAATGAGTTGCCTTGTAAAGCACTTTGGGACCTAGCTAAGGTCATGAAAGCGCTATCTAAATGTACTCCATTTACTATTTACCATATGCTATATTCATGTACTCATCAAAATAATAATAAAAAAAAAACATGTCTATAACATATCTTACACAACCACCTTACTTTAAGTGATAATTACAAGTATGACAGTACATGTGTAAGTGACAGATTTATGTATAGACAGGGTGTTTTCCTTCTATTTAAAGAGAAAAATGAAAAGCAGGTGACATGATAATTATAAGGAGGGATCATCTTGGCACTTGATCACAAAAGAAAAGCGACTGTGGCTCTGATCCAGAAAGACAAAGAAGTAAACATGGCAGTAACCTGCAGAGCTCTCCTGCAACCTCACTCAAACAAAAGGCCTTTCAGTCACATAGATGTGCAGGTAATAAAGCACTCTAGCATATTTTAGCCTTCATCTGCCATGCAATAAATTAATATATGAAAATGTTTGATATCCTCATCTGAGCTCCCATCCAGATATGAATTATTCACCTCAGCACAGCTACTCCATTATGTACTGCGCCTGCCACTTAGGCTGATGCTCCTCCTCCTCCTGCACTATACTCCATGAATACAGAGACATTAGGCTTCTCACTCTGACACACAAACATTACACAATTACATACAGTCCATGTGCACAGACACACACAAGCACTGCGGCGTGCACGTAATAAACTTTATATTTATATAGCAAGTAAATACAAATATGGCGTATAAATACAGATGCACGCCGAGTGATTCAGACGTTCAATAAAAACCTTGACGTGAGTGTGGAGACATTTCTCTTACACACACACACACATACAGAAACTGAACAGTGCTCTCTTTCTCTACTAGCAATCAGTGCCATGTTGAGATCATCTCCACTCCCAGCAGTGTACACACTGTAACCCATCATTCAACAAAAACCCAGAGTGTCATTATCGACTTCCCTCTCAGTTTTAAAACACCACTCCTTTATCTGGAGGTTAGTTGTTATCAGCTGTTTGTTTTGCACACAAACCGCAGGCGGTGCAGAGGGAGAAGTGAGGAAGCGACCTCTGGCAGCCCGGACTGATGATGACAGCTTTACGGCCCGTGATTGGAATACAACCATCAATTATTGGCACACTGCACGTAAAAAAAAATGGAGATGGTATCACTTCTGATCAAACTGCCAACTATTCACACTGGCAAACAACCAATCAGAATAGCTTGTGTGTGTGTGTGATCTTGCAGTGTGTTATATAAAAGAGTATGCCTGTTTGTTTTTTTTATTACCAGTACAGTATTTTTACTTAGAGTCATGTATTTAAATACAACACAATTTACTTTGACAAAATGATTGCTGGTATAAAAGTACAATTCTCTGTTGTGTATTATTGAAGATATGCTCTATGTGGAACACTTTACTAATATAATAATATATTACATAACGAGTGAAGCCATCTGGTTTTTAAATATGGAGCTACAGCATGAGAGTAGCATATTTACATAAAGGGAACAGTGTTTTTCAAAAACTGTAAAATTTCCTCAGATGTAAGAAGAAGTTGCTCATTGCTACATGAATTTCCTTGGATAAAAAAGGTAATCAATAAAATCTTGGTCTGTAATGATGGTTTATTTTAACAAACAAACCCTGGATTTAAAATAGGGGATGGGAGATGAGTAAGTTAAACACAGTGTTCCTGTAAATCTTTCACAATAAAAGCCCAGCTAAGGGTTTCTATCACCAAATTGCTAACAGCAGGATTTATTATTATTATTATTATTATTATTATTTTTTTTTAAATAGCTAAAGTTAACCTTTCTCCTCAGTGATCTGGTGGTCCATCTTACAACCATTTCATCATTAAGTACATATAAGGCTTCATAAATACTTAGGGGCGTGGTTAGTTTGATCAACAGGCCTGGTCTCAGTCTTCAGTCTCATACACATTGGGCAGTGACCTCAGGTTCAAGGGTCAGACCCACCTCCTCACTCCTCTCTTCATATCCAAATATGGTCACTTCTGGCTCCAAACAACCAACATGGCGACAGTCATATGTTGATCTCCAGCCTTCATTAATTCTATATACAGTCTATGGTCCTGTCTCTAATCCAAGCCAAGAGGTTTTTAAAGGTGCACTCCACTGTTTGAGGATTTACACTAACACAGTCACTGACCTCTGTTAATATCAGAGTTTATTTAGGATCAATAGCAGAGTTTTGTTGTAGAATCATTTTCATATTTAGCCACAAATAATAAAATCTTTCCAGCCAAAATAAAAAAAAACATCTCTCCCCTGTAAAGTTTCCCTCCATTTTCAAAGAGGACAAAAACTTTTGAGAATAGCCCTTAAGTCAGTGATTAACTTTCTTCCCGTCTGCTTGGAGCCCAGCATGCCTCTGGTTCCAAAAGCACCGGCAGTGTGATGCATTACACCACGTTCTCATTATGGCCACCTAGGGTTTTCCAACAGCTTGTACGGTCCGCGGTGAGCCGGCTCTCCTGTAGCGCTCGAAGGGTTGGGCACTGCTGCTAGCTAGCACCAGGTGTGAGGAGAAACTAGAACTCCCTTTTCACCCCTTCTTGTTCCACCACATGGATTTCCAGCCAGAATCACTTTATTTTCATCAGGTACAAATGCACAAGGAGCTAAAGTGGGCTTATTTACCTGCACCTGTGTAGGTTATGGGAACAAAAACTTTTCGGGCTTCTCTCCTCGTTGCCTCCTTATTGCAGTATTTAAACTGCTGAGCAAATCTGTCATACAAGGCCATTACAGAAAGAAAGGAAATTACGACTCTCCGAAGGGAGCTGTGGTTTTGATGATTGCATTCCTTGGTCACTTGTAATGCAGTGTTGATAACAGAGGAAGCCAAACAAATTTTTCTTTTCGGCTGTAAGTCATTTATGTGCAACTGGGCACGTTAAAGGGTTGAAATATAAATCAGAAAGTCTAAAAGTGGAAAATGTTGTCCATAACAATGTACACTATAAAAAACATTTCAGTCGCTGCAGAACAAAAAATACTCTAAAGTAACAGAAAATAACTATGAATTATATTCACAATTATAATGTAGTTTTAATTTTACATGTGATCATGTGTAACTTCAGTTTTTTTAATGATTAATGAAAGATATTTACTTTCATAACAATTTGAGATATCGGTCAATTAACAAACAAATCAAAATAAAACTAGGGAACGTATGCTTAGTTTCAATTGTCACCACATTGTGGCCAACTTTAATTGTATGTCTATTTTAAATTAAGTCCACTATTATAAAAATAAGGGAATATGTGTAATTTATAAATTTAAATCATTTTCGATTTGATGTGTAAATTCACAGTCAACACAATCAACCTTAAAATTGTTATTGATACATATATAGATACATTTTTT